>JAWPHD010005560.1:0-160825 GCA_037043455.1 Cyrtodaria siliqua | reverse complement strand
GTATATTAAATGTCAGCTACTGTACTGTACTAACTTTTAACCATTTCACCCCTATAAACTAACTAACTATGACCCTAAATATTGCTAATTAAATCAAATTTTATGGCGTACCAACACAAAAAGGTTAAAATATGCAGAATGGGCCTAGAACCCTTTTCCCCTGCAAAACTGCAGAGTTGCTGCAAATTCTGTGGTAGACACTCCATTTTTCACTGGAGCCACTATCTTTATTTTCTGGCACCACTCAGAGTAGCGTCTGAAACAATACAGGGATCATGATGAAGACCTTTAATGAACATGATAAAAAGAACATGAATTAGGGGGAATTTTACCCCTCTGTCTGGATAAGCAGTGGCCCTCTTCTTGCCCCGGAGAACCACAAAGGGAGTAAAAGACCCTGAAATAATCACACATGCGTTGATACAATTTAAAACACTGATCAGTCGTGACCATATTGCACAGTTATAAAATATCCTACCAAACCTATTTATAGCAAGAGATAAATTATAAATGTTTTTATGACATTATGTTATAAACAAAAACAAAATATACATCAATTATGCATACAAAAATAACAAGGATGTAGAATTATAATATAGGTTACTGAATTTGTATGGAGAAATGTTACTTTGGACGAGTTGTATTGGCAGATGATGACGAGCTGGCGAGTTGTCGTGACAAAATGAGTTCCAAGAAACATTTCTACATACACATTTAATATTAGAATACCTTTTTGTTGTACACTTTCGATATAAATTGTTTGAAGTTTAAATTTGTTTGTTTTTAATATAAGGGGGTGTTCCTTCGAAAAATAAAGTGTGAGGCAACGGACACTGAAAAAAGTGACATCTGTAGTACTGAATTTGTATTACATTGTAATTAAAGGAAGTACATCAGGACTGATATTATTCTTAGAATTGTTCAAGTACATTATTTTATGTATTTAATTGATAAAAAACAAACTAAATGAACCATAAAACATCAAAAGAAATTTCGCTGAACATATAAAATAAAGGCCCGGAAAAGGTATTTCCTAACTATGGTGATGAGCCAGGAATAGCTATTTTAAACGTGGCGGTAAAATCAATCGCAAAACGAGCGCCGTTGTGAAGATATCGCTGATTTGCTCCGCGTGACAGCTATTTATAACTTGGAGGTTTCTTTATGGACTTTAAATAAAGACTTGCTGTAAATTATAACTTTTAATTATTGCGCTGTATTATAGGAAACTGTTTAACGTGCCATCTAAATCTATGAACTCTTTCACGCTTAAGATTGGTCATTTTATACGTTATTATGTTTTCAAACAACTTAGGCCCAAAGCCTGATGTACTCCCTTTAACTGAGATGTTTGACATCATCAAAATACGAACAACAAGATATGCTACGCAGGCGACACAATAAAGCTAGTCAAATTTCAAATGCTCTGAAATGAATTGAATTGGGGTTTTAAGGCGCACAACACAATGAAAGGTTATATGGCGCCTAATAGGAATGAACATGCCAGGCTCATCCTCCATGCCTCTGAACGATATTAGCAAGTGCTCGTTTTCCCCCATTCATTCAATATGATCGTGTCACTTGTGATTATTATGCCAATAAACTGATATTAAATCCTTAGGGTTATTCCATTAAAAACCTACATGGAACCCCAGGAAGGCATTTTTGAAATTGACGCACCCATAGATTCAAAATAGAGTTTAAAGAATCAAAATTTCAGAAAATGGGGTTCACTCATAGATGTTTATTAAATTATTTTTCCTGGGGTCCCGAGTATGTTTTAAATCAACAGAATAGTCCTTATGTCCTTTGGAAAATGTTGTTTGCTGTTTCAGTGAAACCTTTCTGTTTACTTGTCGAGACATCTCACATAAATATTAAAATAAAATAAAAAAGTCAGCGAACACAAAGGGCACCATTTAATATAAAACATAAATGAATGCCCCTGAGACATTTCAGTAACCTTTAAAAGGAAAGCGAGTATTTTTCAAACTTAACAAATGCCAAATTTTGCACACAAAAAAGGTAGAAATGAAAAGGTGCGTATGGGATATATTTACCGTAAGCATCCACTGAACATTTTAATTATGTTAATCATGCAAATTGACTTTTAAACAAGTCAAAATTCATTTATTAAACAGAAATCAGAAACAATTCAAAATACCCCCCCCCCCCCCCCCCCCCCCCCCCCATCAAAGCCCTCACTACGTAATACGAGGGTCATTCAATAAGTTCTGTCACTAACGCGTTTTTAACAATTATGTGCTCCTTGTGAGTGTTGATGTTTGAAACCAAATGAAAAAGAGTTTCAATACCATTCCATTGATGGTAAAATGAATGCTGTATCTTTTGTGTGACGAAAGTTATGGAACATTTAATATACATCACTTTATACATACTGAGGCATTTTCGTCCCGAGTTTTTTCAAGTATGTTAAACTGTTACTTTTTTAAATGCCTGTTTCTCTTTAAGTACTTTTCGAAGACCTTTGAAATTTCTCATACATTACCAGTTATATCTGTGCATTACAAGATTCAGAATTTAAGCATGGTAGATGAAAAGGCATTGTCTTAGAAATTAACATTTTAAGCTAACATGTAAAATTAATTAATGATAAATGGACATTAAATGGAAGGGCAGGGCAATCTAGCGTTTTTGGATGATCAATATTTTCACTAAACATTGTGCAAAATTCTACAATAATGTGTTGAATATGAAATTTAAAACACTGAAGGACTAGGATTTGTAAAACAATATGAAAACATATCAATACTATGAGAATAATTACGACATTTAAAAGATATTATAACATTTCCGTAAACAAAATGAAGAAAATCAGTGATATTTCCGCTAAAATTAAGGTCATATCTGGTTTACAGCAAGACCTTTCCGAATTCTCGACAATCATTTTCATGGATTATAGGTGAATAACAGATGGCGTACAAGAAAATTTAAAAGCTTAGAATTATTCAAATAATTTTTTACAACGTTTTGTAACAAGGACATTTTCACAGATTCCAGTATCCAAAAGGTGTGGTAGGGGGAGGTAATTCAGGGGTATATATAACCGGAAGTTTTTCATTTTTGTTGTGGAATTTAAGAGAGCGAACCCAGTAGTACTATAAATACACTAGTTCATCTCAGTGTAATATCCAGTTCAAAGGATATATGCCTAGTGACAGAACTTTTTGAAGCACCCTCGTAGATAGAGGCTGGTCTTGGAGTTGGTTCATTTAAACACTGAGATGGGCGTAACCCAACGAGCCTCCATCTGTTTTGTATTATGGTGTTTGTAGATACCCTGTCAGAATAACTACCATTCTCTATCTTCCATTTATTGGAAGTTAGAGCATGGTATAGCTCCGTCCCCTTAGTAATTTTTAATTAAACAATTTAAAACAATTTAAAACAATTTCATGCTTTGCATTCATCAAATATAATTTCACCAACCATACTACAAATCAAAATACCCTCATATCAAATTATATTTTCCATGCCCCTTCACTAAATACAGTCGAACCTTGATAGCTCGAAGTCAGCGGGACCATAGGGATATGTTCGAGCAATCGGTGGCTTCGAGGCATCGAGGTAACGGTAAAAACCAAAATATTTATCCGAATTTGTGTACCACCCGAAATAGTGTTACTTGTGTACGTGATGTATCGTTCTCGGTATGTTTTTTTATATTCATGCATGTTTGTTTAAACCTCATAACGGATATATATAAAACATGTAATTGTTTACACTGAAAAATACAAGAAAAACTGCAATAATGTGTTTGTTTTATCATTTATTTAAAGAAATATCACACTAATAGATTTTAACATACATTCCGGAAGTCTGAATAATGAGAACAAGGTAAGGACTGGTTTCCGTACATTATTTAATTAGAAAATCAACCGTGTTTAATTTATCATAATTAACAGTAAACGAAGTTCACTAAACATAAATTTTATCTGCCTTTTATCGCTTTTCAATCATAAATGTTCGCACCTTTAACAACCAACTTTATCTGTTTTCGCACTATGACCGAACTTGCTACAAACAAATACAAACGCGTCAATTACAATTAATATGGCCGACGTCGCATTGCAACGGATCATCACCTTCGATTCAGCGAGGTTTAAATTCACATAAAAATTGATCTTCGGACCGTAGAAAGTATTAGAGCGAGCCGGGGTATTCGAGAAATATTATTCGAATAATCGAGGTTAAATTACATTGAATTATATAGGAGTTGTGTCGGGACCGGAAAATGTGTTCGAATTACCGATAGTATTCGAATCACCGGTGTTCGAGCTATCGAGGTTCGACTGTATGTACAAAAAAGGTATTGCAGCACAATCAAGGGTCATCTATTTATAGAATAAAACTTAAATTGGTCACTATCCACTGTGAGCATTTTTCTTAATTCTTTTGTTTCGGTGTCCATTATGTGTCCTTCAGTTTTTAAGGGATCGTGTGCGCAGGACTAAACATGTAAACCCCAGTCCTGCTCCATGTATTTGAGGAATCTTCACAACGCCTCATGTATATGTAAATTGTTTGTGCCTCACACAATCCCTGTCACACTGGTATCATGCAATCCGTTTTTGAGGGTCGCTCACGCAGTCCCAGGCAGTCACGTTGTCTCAGTGAGGGTCGCTCACCAAGTCCCAGGCATTCACATTGTCTCAGTGAGGGTCGCTCCCCCAGTCCCAGGCATTCACATTGTCTCAGTGAGGGTCGCTCCCCCAGTCCCAGGCATTCACATTGTCTCAGTGAGGGTCGCTCACCAAGTCCCAGGCATTCACATTGTCCTCAGTGAGGGTCGCTTCCCCAGTCCCAGGCATTCACATTGTCTCAGTGAGGGTTGCTCCCCCCAGTCCCAGGCAGTCACGTTGTCTCAGTGAGGGTCGCCTCACCAAGTCCCAGGCATTCACATCGTCTCAGATAATTTCTTGATGCTGGCTCGCACAGCCTTTGGAAGTACACTGTGTATGTTGACGAGACGGATCAGTCCGGCGTCGCCACCGAACGCCACCCAACAACACTGTAAATGGTTGGGATTGAAGGCAATCTGAAATACGACAGAACAGATGTATGACATTTATATTGCTGAATGCTTGCTGCAATCTACATAATTATACAAAGGATCTTACAGGAGTTTGCTGGTGCGGCTCAGTGAATAGCACAGCGCTTTTGTAACCAGAGAACTCACTGGCATCACTGAGTTTCGTGTGTGTTTTTTGTGCAGAACTCACTGGCATCACTGAGTTTCGTGTGTGTTTTTGTGCAAGACACTTTCCCTTTGTCTTGTCCTTCGGATGGCAACATAAACCGGGCAGGTCTATTGTCCTAACACATTGAAGAACCGTAGGATGAAACTCAGTGGCGTCGATGAGGCTCGAGTCCATCTTGCTATTCACATCGGCCAACTGTCAGTCCCCTCTATTAAAAATAAAGTCCACCATGATATCCACTTGGCCACGTGTCCCTTCTACTAAAAACAGCCTCATGTGGTTCCTGGGCAAGAATAGGGCCACTGCTGATCCAGCAGGAGGGGTAAAATCCACACCCCTCTTTCCCATTTTGTCAATATTGTTCATTTAAGGTCTTCATCATAATCCCTGTATTGTTTCAGGTGCTACTTGAGTGGTGGAAGAAAACAATAATAGTGGCTCCAGCTAATAATGGAATTTTTATAGGCTAGAACTGTCAATTAAATCATTTTAGAATTATGTTTATAATTTGCCATATCAGAATGCCAAGAAACTCATTAGGGTACTCAATGCGTAATGCAAACACTCACAATATCCATTTTAATGCAAACAATTGAACTCGCAGTGTTCGGAGAACACATCGAGTTCCATGGTTTTGAGTGTATGTAAATTATCACCAAATAAATATTTTAAATGTTTGCACTACTCATTGACTACTGAGTTTCTTGACATTCTGATCTGCCAAATTCTAAACAAAAGTTAAACATTATTCTAAAATGATTTTATATACCGTTACAGTTGCATACAGAGAGTGAGTCTGGAATGTTCATTCCTGTTGGTGCCATATAACCTTTTTGGGTTGGTGCACTGTAAACCCCACAATTCAACTCTGTTAAATAGAACTGAATTGAATTGAATGTTGTTTAACGGCTCATCAACACCGTGTAGGTTATTTAGAGCCGCCCCAGAGAGAGGGGAAGGAAACATAGGAATCCAGAACCTGCCCTACTCTTATTATCGAATAGATTCCTATGGTTCTTTAATGTACTCGGAGGATAGACCAATACACGGGAATGCCCGGTTTTAAGTCCCCATCCGACGGACGAGGCTCAGGGAAAGTGTCTTGCCCAAGAACACACCGACGGAACTCAGTGGCACCATGGAGGATTGAACCCGGGGCCTCTAATAGAAATATCAGCTTATGACAAACATGTACAGTCACCTCAGTCAATGGCATACTTACAGATTTTAAAGCAGCTGTAGGAAAGCGGCCATACAAGTCGGAATCCTGATCAGATATTGTGCCCTGGTTGAACTCCTGAAATGACAGTACATATCATCAATCAATGTGGTGCAAATCCGCGGGTTTCTTCAACAAGAAAATCACACAGATGCTGTGAGGGTATTCCATTAAAACATACCTGGTACCACAGGAAGGAAATTTAATAAATATCTATGGGTGAACCCTATTTTCTGAAATTTGGATTTTTTTTCTCAGTTTTTTTCAGTTTTTCTCAGCTTTGCATCGATAGGTGAGTGTTCCACCAGCGGTCCTACGTATGTTTTAATGGAATACCCTGGAAGAATCATGAAAAGTCATGGTTTCTAGTTTACACTTGTTGCAAGATTATGGCATTATTTTTATTCGATGTTTGCTTTGTCAAGAGATCAAATACTTTTAAGAATTCAATTTCATTTTTCCATATTTTTACACATAACTTGGTATACATACTCTTATATAAAAGATAACAACATATCAAACTTTTATAGGCGGTCAGTGTTTTATGCCCTTGCCACTGAATGGTGAGGGGGCATATAGCGTTAGCCATGTCCGTCCATCCTTTTCCTAAAAGTTTGTGTCTGTCTATCTCCTCCCTGCCCCGTGTGGTTCCGGAGGCCCCGTTTGGTTACGGGGCAAATAATAGGGCCACTGCAGATCCCGTTAGAGGGGACGGCAGAGGGGTAGAACCCCCATTTTATCATTTTTTGTTCATGCTCATTAAAGGTCTTCATCATGATCCCTGCATTGTTTCAGGTGCCATCTTGCTCACATCACTAGAGCAGTGGCAGAAAAACAATAAACATGGCTCCAGTGTAAATGGAGTTTCTACAATAGAATTTGCAGCAACTCTACAGTTCAGGGTGAGAAGGTTCTAGGCCCGTTCTTCATATTTAATCTCGATGTACCTGATGATGAGCCTGGCAGGTTCATTCCTGTTAGGCACCATATAACCTATCATGTGTTGGTGCAACTGAAAAACCCAATTCAATTCAATTCTATCTCCTCCTACAGTTTTCAACCGATTGTTTCGAAACTTTACAGGATCCTTACCTATGATGTCAACACCTGAATATCGACTAGGCGTCAAAATGAACATTATATTACCAGAGTTACGGCCCTTTTTCATCAAATTTCACTTTATAATATCTTGTGTGTCCATCTCCTCCCCCAGTTTTCAAACGATTGTTTCGAAACTTTACAGGATGCTTACCTATGATGTCAAGATGGGCTGATCATTGATTCAGTGTCAAAATCGACCTTGTATTACCAGAGTTACAGCCCTTTTTTCGTCAAATTTTAATTTTCTCGCCGATTGTTTTTAGTGGGGACATCTGTGTCCCATGGACACATTTCTAGTTTTAATAATGTCTCACATTAAATGTTATGATGATTGGCTTACACAGTACATTTTGCTCCAGGGTTACCTGTGGGACACTGGGTTGGGGTCAAAAGTTCAACTACACAAATACCCTAAATTTAATTTAATAATTTACAGTGTGTCATACATACAGAATAACATATATAGTACTGTTTGTATTCTGAGAATCAGAAGGTATTTTAATAACACAAACAGTGTTATCCCAGGATTTGGATACAGGGTCCAAGGTGTGAACATCTAGTTTCTTATCAGAATGACCTGTGGGATTTGCGATGGCGCATTGTCAGACTGGTTCTAGTATGAAATTAAAAATACTACTGGATTGTTTCTGTCCTCTGTAACCCTTAACCCGCTAAGCACCACTATAATAGCCTTTGTGTCCATTGTAAACCCAGATCAGATCAGCCTGCGAGCTGTGAGTAACTCGCAGGCTGATCAGGTTTTACGATGTCTGGCTGCTGATCAGTCATTTTCCCCCAAAAAAACATTTGTCACATAAAGGGAATGGTCTTAATTCAAAGAAAGTTCATTATGTATATGTAGGGGGTTAAGGGTTAAAATAAATTTAGGATGGATTAAGACTGTGTGCTTGGGTGAAAGTAGCAATATTGGCATGATATTGTACATTTATGTAGATGAAATCCACATCTGTGACCACACGTTTTCATGTTAATAAAGTTAGAAAATAATATAAATATGCAAAAGGGTAACACGGCAATCTTGAGGTCTTTATAACTAAGCTCAAATATTATTTCTAACTAGAAATGTGTCCATGGGACCAGATGCACACACTGAAAACCATCAGCGGAAAAGGTAGACGAAAAAAGGGCCATAACTCAGGTAATACAAGGTCCATTTTAACATCAAGAGTTGATATCATAGGTATGCATCCTGTAAAGTTTCAAAACAATCGGTTGAAAAATCGGTTGAAAAGTGTGGAAGGAGATAGACACACACAATATTTTAACATAACATTATAAGCGTAAAAAGGGCCGTAACTCTGGTATAAATACAACATTGATTTTGAAGCGGAATCGATATGCACATCTTGATATCAAAGGTATTAAGCATCCTGTAAAGTTTTGAAACAACTGGTTGAAATCTGGGGGAGGAGATAGACAAAAACTTTTCGGGAGACAGGGCTTTTTTCCACAAAATTGGGAAGAGGCCTAGTCCTGTCTGTTTTGGGAAAAAATAATGAGCTTATTTCTCATTTTGGGAAAAATGTAAGATTTCGTGAATTAAGTAAATATGACAATACTATGCTTCATTTATATTTTCATCCATTAATTATTGTAATTGCTACCTTCTCTGAGTCAGATTTGATTTAACAGACAAAAACACATTGCAGAATAATACTTTTTCTCAAATTCTGAGAGACTGATGCCTTCAGATTGGGAAAGATTTCTGCCACAGTTGGGAAAAAACAGTCAAATTTTCAACTGGGAAGAGGCCTATTACAGGCCTCTGTTATATAAGGTTAAAAAGCCCTGGGAGAGACGGACAGACATGGCTAATGCTATATGCCCGCCCACAATTCAGTGGTGGGGGCATGAATCTACTGACAGAACATACCTTAAAATGCTCTTCAAATTCCAATAACACTTTGTTGTCAGTTTGATCAAACGTTGTTAGTTCCTCCTCCGGAGATTTTATAAACTCTCGTTGTGCTCTTGGATAAGTTTCTACTATTCTTTTGGGCATATCCCATTTCACAGTTTCACTGTCATCAGCTTTACAAGTCCCTGAGTCTGAATTTTGTAACATACCATCTGATTGGCTAGAAGTTTGTGATAGGCAGTTAGTCTGTTCTATCATAGTATTGGTATCACAGTTGCTTTGCAAAGTATCTGACGATTGGCTAGAGCCAAGAGGGTTGGTTTCATTCTGTAAGACACCTTCTGATTGGTTCTTTTTACATTTTTCACAAGTTTTTGATTGGTCATTACCACAGGAACACTCTACTGTCATAGATTCAGAAATATTCTCCGAGTCTTCTTCAGCTTTCTTCTTAATTATATTAGTTTTGAGCATAAACTGTAAAGAAAACATAAGAATTGATATTTATTTTTAATTAAGAAAACAAAATTATATATTACATGTTATCATATAACTTGCAGTGTGGGAGTTTTATAAAGCCAAGACATATTTATCATATTACACTAATGAAATAAATATGCAAATGAAGGCCAAATCATTGTCCTTTTTTGTCCCCCATTCAGCTCAGTGCATGTCCATTGGAACTGCCTCGCCAATTTCTGTAATGCCGACCATAAAAAATTGTTGGTTTGCTGTTTCCCTACCTACCCACCAAAAAGGGCCCTACCCAAAACTTTTTATAGCAATTCTTTAACAATAATTATTATTTTTTACTGTTTTTAGTATATTTTACTCTAATTTTTTATGTTTTTTTACTGTTTTTGGTAAAAAAAAAATTCACCTACCTACCTACCCACTTATAAAATCCTGGGTCGGGAAACAGCAAACAAATATATTTTTAAGGATGGGTTAATTGTCTAAAATACCACATCGAGATTACGGAAATCAACGAGGTGGGTACGTTGTCTGATCTCACATTTTTGATAACCCAATGCCAATGAGTTTGACAGCTGTTCAAAGTTTTGAGTATGCAAATTAGCAGCTCCACTCCTTATAAGGGCTGTGACTTTGATGATTATGTATGTTTGGGCATTAACGTCACACTGGGATACTCCGCCATAGACACCGACCTGTCAGTATCACATTATACTGACACTGGGCCGACCAGTCCTAGCACTACCCATTACTACCACTACAAGTGGAGCAGTAAACGAGAGATACAAGTACAATGTTTATAAAGTCCTTGGAATAACCCGGTTTTATACCTTATTCAATAATACAAAAGACCATTTGGTCCATGAGTATACATTTTAACATAACATATTTACATGTAGTCAATGGCAGGTTACAGTTTAGGATTATGAACTATTTAAATGTTTAACAAACAATAAAATATAGTTATGAATATCAATATAATGATAACAAGTTACACAATGAATGAATGAATGGTGTTTTACAGCACGTCGACACATAAATAGGTCATATTGTGCGCAGTTACACAATGAAAATGGATTATAAACTCTTAAGCCCCACACATATACGTCTAATTAATATTTGACAATATGGTTTTCTAAAGAAATATGGGAGGGAAGACATTAATTAATATAGTTAAGTTCGTTTCTAATTTTAAAACTATTGAAAACATATGTTGCCAGGTTCTTGATAATGTTTTCGTTTTCAGATGTTATTTAATAAACAATTCGATGAATTTAGGAATATTTGGTCTTTGCCAGAAATAATTTTTAATGTACTTCTGTCTTAGTCATTAAACAGTGCACATTCCATGACGAAATGAAATTCATCTTCAAGTTTATTACACACAATGCATTTTCTTTCAGGTATTCTTTGTGGTCTTCGCCAGAAATAATTTTATATAAGAATCATGTACCGATCCTTTTAAACATGTATCATATAATAGGTATCATATGAGAATCATGTAAGAATCATATGATACTTACTTAAAACTGGTAGTGTAGGCCACTGATACTCTCTGTAACCAAACAGTTTAAAGCTGTTTTGCCAGAAAGACAGACAGTCTGTAATCAAACAGTTTAAAACACACAGACAGACAAATACTCACCTGCTATGTTTGTACGTCTTGGTGTCTGGGAATAGCTGACCATTGATGTACCCTCTGTTATCGCATATTACCACAAAGTTCTGACAGACAGAAAAATACCTACCTGCCTATGTTTGTACTTCTTGGTGTCGGGGGCATAGCTGACCATGTCACCACAAGGCTGGCCGTTGATGTACCCTCTGTTATCGCACATTACCACAAAGTTCTGACAGATAGACAGACAGACAGAAATACCTTACTGCCTACGTGTGTACGTCTTGGTGTCAGGGGCACATTACTACAAAGTTCTGACAGACAGACACACACACAAATACCTACCTGTCTGTTTGTACGTCTTGGTGTCGGGGTGCATAGCTGACCATGTAACCACAAGGCTTGCCATTGATGTACCCTCTGTTACCGCACATTACCACAAAGTTCTGACAGACAGACAGACAGACAGAAATACCTACCTGCCTATGTTTGTACGTCTTGGTGTCAGGGGCATAGCTGACCATGTCACCACAGGGCTGGCCATTGATGTACCCTCTGTTATCGCACATTATCACAAAGTTCAGCCAATTGGAATAGGAAACACCCTACAGTAGATAAGTGTTACATGCTACTTTTATGCGTAGAAATCCTATTTTTTTTTTACATAGGTTACAAAACTAGGTTACAAATCTAGGTTACAAAACTAGAATTATCACTAAAGGTGATGAATACCCCTGCTTAAATTCTAAGTCAAACAAAGGGGAATAACTCTGTAATAAATTAGGCAATCAACAATGGGTGATATAGAGGGACATAAGTTCATCAGTTGTTATGTGATATGAAGTTTGGGAACAACTGTTTCAGTTTCATATGTACTGAACTAGTACCCGGCCATGTTCCATACGGTTTAATTATTGTTTATACCCATTCAAATGCAAGTAATGAAAATGTGTTAGGGACGAGACGTGTTACGGGATGCGACAGGACATTATGGACGAAGTGATTCCTATATAGCCCCTACTTCACTTTGTGAAAGTGGGTGTATAATAAGCTACACAACTTAGTCTTGATGACTCAGATGACATAGTTATTGTTGTCTAGATGTGGGAAGTAATGGGAAAACGTGACATTTCAACTTCTGTTCCCCTTTACCTACTTCTTATATATATTGCAGAGAAATGCAAAGGATCATAGATGGTGCCATAGAAGAGTGGAATCATCACATGTAACATGTTAGCAAATATCAAACTAAATCACTGAATAGCAGTCCAGTTAAAACTGAAGAAACTTTGACAAATAGTTTAACCAAAAGTCCGCCCACCCGCTGCCCCACAACAACACTCGTCAACCTAAAAACGCAGTTAAAAGGGGGTCAGTCGGAAAAAAAACGGAACCTCAAATATTGTTTTACGTTGGCTTACCCACACACATGCCGACTGGCTGGCCACAAAATGTAGTATGGTCTCAGCCTTCCTCTCCTCCAAAACGTGGTATTTATACAACAGACTGGAACTCTCAAGGTAGCGGCTTTTATTCCAGTTGACACTGAAAAACACACGATGAACTGAAATTAATAACGATGCGGTGGTGCCATAGGTCAATGGTTAAACAGTGGCACAGGGATCCAGATGTCATGAGTTTGATCTGCATAGTTATGGATCAAATTTATGAAAGTATATCTCTCCCGGAATCGGGGTCAAGTCTCTCAGCAACAGTGTGGATACCGGGTACAGAATAGGACCACTGCAAATAGAGGCAGAGGGGTAGGACCCCCACCACTTCATGGTCGTATTGTAATTTTTTTGTCTTGCTCATTAAAGGTCTTCATCATGAACGTTTGTGTGTAAATGTGGGAATACGGCTCGATTGTTTGCAGCAACTCTGCAGTTAATACAAGGTTCTATGCTCATTCTCCTTATCTCGATTTAAATGGAGGATGAGCCGGACTTCAATGCTCATTCCTGTTTGGCGCCATTTAACCTTTCTTGTGATGGTGCGCCAATTCAATTCAATTGAAGGCTCTCCAATTTGCCGCCTCTACTGGGCTTATTTAATGTGTCCTTCGGCAAGACACTATTCACTAGCACCACCTGATGGATATGGTCTTACACTGAGCCGTCCTGTGTATCACATAAGCACGTTTTAATAAGACACAAAGGAATCTGTTTGAAAATAAGACTAAGGCATCATATGTATCCCTTCACTCTCTCTGTGATGACATAAGAAAATATGCTGATGATCCGACATTCAGTTTCTAGCTTCGCCCTCTATTGTTCCAGGGTCAAGTTCCCACAAACATTGACCATGTGATTTATCGTATTTTTGATTTGTTTGTGGGTCAACACATGCTTTTGGTACAGGCGTAAATATTGATTAAACTGGCTCAAATCTCTTGTGGTAATAAACTTGACAGATCAGAACTACATGTATGTATAACAAATCCATGAGACGATGAAAACAATCTAACATTGATTTGAATGATGACCCCCATAGCCCATAGGAAAATAATAGAAGTGCCTTCTCTACCCCACCTATGCTTTTTGCTGGAATAGCCCTACTTGACAATACTAAATTGTGCATCTTACACTTGCTTTTTTGCCCTTTCCAAAATAAAAATTCAGATTTCATTCCGAATTCTGTTGAAATATCCCAGAATACATGTCAAAAATGTAACTTACGCGTAACTATCATCCGACACCGCAAATATCCCAGAATGCCAGAGAGCTGATGCCAAACCAGTAATCCCGTATGTAGCTGTATCCGGAAACATCGGAAAACTTGTGTTATCAAGGTCCCAGAAAAACGCCTCAAACTTCTCGCACCCCGTGAAGATGATATTGTCCTTTTGTCCCGCCCATCTGATGGCCCTTATCAGGCTTCCATGGGGCTGGAAACCCCTAAAGGGTAGGAGGATGGGTCTTGGACTCACCTGGAGGTATAACACGGGAGATGTGGTTGTCAGGTGAAAAAGCCGTACCGTCCCTGTAAAACAGTTACAAAGGCATATCAATACAACATGGACGGCTACCACCGGGCGTCTGAAGTACTGACTGACAATTCTCGGAGACAGCCAGTCCTCCATATAAGCTTTCCTGTCATAAGGCATTTCACTCTGACATTAAACAAGTCCGCAATGATGAAATGTTAATGAGAAACTAGAACTATCACTGGAGGTTATTAATACCCCTGAAAATGTGTACCCCACGACAATATGCGCATCTCCACTTCATACTGATGCTTCTCACAAAGTTTCGTGAAAATCTATCGAAGGGTTATGGAGAAATAGCGTGGATTAGATTTTTAAAAAGTAGGAAAGTATATGACTTTTCACATCAAACAGATATGTCATTTGACATTATATGATAAATAAACAACTAGTCGAACAAGTATTATTTTAAGAGGAAAAATTCTCCTATGTTATATCGTAAGTTTCGTTTCTTTTTGAAAGCTTTTAAAAACAAAAATTAACGAGATTTCCAACAATTTTTTACATTTTTTGATTGCAACAGTGCTATATATTTGGGTATTTTTGCAGGTTTGTGACACCTTCCAGTCTCTATTTCAAGTCTGTGAGATGACACTCTTAAGTCTAGGTAAGGCTTATCTAAAAAAAATTATAGTAACGTTAATATCTAAGTAGGGTTTAAAACTGAATCCGAGAATAAAATGTAACAATTCGCTCTAGTTGAATTTGATACATTTTCGTTCCATTTCTGTACAAAAGTATCATTTAATCTCTGACTAAATAGAGAAAGAAAACTATTTACATTTCCCACCCCTTGAAAAAAACCATACATCATAAAATCGTAATCTTTCAAGAACTTTTTCACAAATCTATCCCAAGAAATCTTATTTGGATATTTGTCTAAGTCTGCTAACAGTGTATTATAATTATGCAACTTTAATAGACTTTAACTCATTGCATTTCAAAAGTTTAAACCAATAACGAATAATAGCTTTTATTCTATATTGTTGTAATGTAGTTTTTCCTAACGCTCCATGATAAAATCGTTTTGAGTTTGAATTTTTACTCCTAATAAATGTTTACAAAATTGTAACTGAACTCGTTTGATTACTTTGAAAAACCCCAAACTTCAGCCCCACAGTTCAAAATAGGTAAAATTAGTTTATCAATGAAATCTAACATATGACTCACAGATATATCGTGAAATTTATACACATGTGATTTTAATTTATATATTGCTTTGAGAGCTTGTCCTGCTAGTACCTAGTGGGTTTCTCTGAAAAACCCACCAGTTGTAAAAACTATCCCTAAATACGTAAATTTGTTGACACTGTCAAGTTGTGAACCATTATAGATAAAATGTATATTTCTTCTGTTTCTCCCACCTTTTTTAAACACCGTACCTTTTGTTTTATTCACATTTACTGTAAGTTTCCAATTACTACAATAATCATGCAAAATATTTAAACCATCCTGTAAACCACTCTCGTTTTCTGAAAAGATAACTATGTCATCAGCGTAAAGAAGTAAACATAACTTTGACATACCCATATCAATTCCCGTATATACCTTTAAAATAAAAGTTTCCTCAGTGTCATTCAGATACATGGAAAACGAAAATGGTGACAGACATTCACCCTGAGTGACTCCCAGAAACCATGTATAAGCTTCGCTCAACTGATTCACATATTAAACACGTGATTTTACATTTTTGTACAATGATTTAATAAGATTTTCCCCCTTACTCCAGTCTTTAGGAGTTTATACCATAATATATCTCTTTCAATAAAAATAAAAGGCTTTGGAAAATCAATAAAGGCGACATATAATTTTTTGTTATCATTCAACAAATGGGATATTACACCTTGTACAATAAATATATTATCAATAGTTCCCATATGTTTTCTAAAACCAGCTTGTGCTTCTATATAAACTTGATATTTATCCACCCAATCGTTTAATCTATTGTTTAAAATCCGTGTAAAAAGTTTTCAGAAAGTACTAAGTAAAGTTATGCCTCTATAATTTTCCGGTTTATTAACATCCCCCTTTTTGTGCAATGGTATGACATAACCTTCTGACCATTTTTCTGGGAAATAGCCTATGTCTAAGATTTTGTTGAACAATTTACCTAAATAATCAATTAAAAAGTTGATCCCATACTTAAAAAAATTGTTAATGACAAGATCTGGCCCTCCTGAAAGGTTTAAACCTAATTCCCTGCATGCTTTGCTTATTTCACCGTGTGTTATTTTGTTATCTAATTCTTCAAACATGATTTGTATTTCACCAATAAGATATCTTTCGTTAAAAACTATAACACCTTCATCTGGTTGAAAAAAAGCTGATTCTGGATTATTTATTGACTTGAAATATTCTGCAAAATGAGACGCCTTTAGCGATTTATTTGGTGTTTTTTTAACGCATGTTTTCTAATAATTTTTTTTTTATTTATCAAACTTTCTAATCAGTGTCGAAAAGTAGGAAAGCCCGACGCCCGGGGCTCCTCATGACATAATACTCCCATGTGTATTGTGCACTGTGAAAACACTTGTAATAAAGCAATTTAAATGTGTTATACACACATTGAAACAATAAGAAGTTTGAATATATTGCCTGGCTTCGTGTTGGCAGTTTGTCACAACAGAGATCGACAATTAATGACATAAAACTACATTATCCCGCTATTAGGTTTGCGTTTTATTTCCTGTTTGATAAGAAATACCATTTTTGGCATTCAAAACACATTAATGCATGGAAAAAAAGTCGTAATTGATGGTATTTCGATTATGTTTGTGAAATTTTCGGGCCGTAAAAGTGCGGTGTTATAGTACATAATTTCGCTTTTTTTTTTCATTTTTTTTTTTACATAATCGAATAAGAAAAACTGTCCTTTACAAATATATGTTGGTGGGGAAAAAAAAGATATATAAATGTATAAATATAGATATAAAGTATATTTCTATTCATTATTTAAAGTGTAAGGAGTTCCTGGAATCCTACTTTTAAATGAATTCTAGTCTAGGCTCTTAATTCTTTAACTTGGAGAAAGTGGTGACAAAAAGAAAAATATAGCCAGAGGAGGCCCTGATAGTCTAATAAAACCTGATTAAACATTTTGCTCCAAGTTTGGCTCCAGTTTCACCAGCTCTGATTATTATCGTTTAACAAAAGTGCTATAGTGCTCTCCTTTGCATCGGTCATAAATTACTATGTAATATTCTAACGTATTTGAAACGAAGTGGTAAATAAGTCCGCTGACTAGGGAGCATAAAGTGGTAGCAAAAAGAAAAATATAGTCAGAGGAGGTTCTGAGTTTGATTAATACATAAATAACAAATGTGTGCTATAAAAGTGAAAAAAGACACATTTCCCATAAGAAAGAAATGTTGGACTTTACCATTTTAAATCAGGGCCTGTCCATTTTAAATCGGGGACTGTCCATTTTCAGAAGCAACAAGCCCTGGGTCTGTCTCTTAAAATAATTTTCTGTGAACACTGAAAATGTATTAGTTGTAGTACCCGTGATCTGTTAATTTGCAATTTTATTTGTGAATGGCAGGACCCCTTTAACATCCCACTCTTTAACAGTGCTGTAAATAGAGGATCTTACATGAGTACTCATTCATTATTTAATTTATTCAACAAGTTGGCAACGAGGCTCTTGCCGAGCATTATATCATTTTTGCTAATGAGTTTAATAAATAAATCCCACATATCGACTTTTATTGCATTTTGCCTGTCGCTTAAACACGCGAAACTGACATAAACCATAGAAACTGGATTATAGTCATTATCAATTTTTTCTGGGCAGAGCGTACTAGGCTCATTTGCATACTTATATAACTAGTGGTATATCGAAAATATAGAATAGTTTTATTCCACTCCCACACCGTATGTGATAATCTATTGTATTACATGTCGCCGTACTCGTATTACTCGAATGCAGCACTAATGTCAGGCTCCATTTCTTACCATTTGAGTATCCTGCCATAATTTTAGCGTGGCCATTTACTTGAATCCAGTCGAAACAAGAGCATGTTATGCTGCTATTCTCCCAACCCTGATGCGGCACCAGGCTGACAACAGGGGTCACCTGAAACGTGGGTACCTCATCATCTGTGGGCATAGGCAGGTGTGGCACACTGAAACATGTGTGGTTTAATAGTATTATAATGTTCGTCGAACATCCAACAAATAAATTCGTTCAAAAAAGAAGAGGCCCTCGAGGCCTGTAGACAATATACTAGCTTACATGGCGCTCATAATAAAAGAAGTCAGATATGTATTCTGTCAAACTGATTGTGGTTTAGGGCTGTTCCATTTAAACATATCCGGGACTCCAGGAAGGCAATTTAATGAACATCTCTGGGTCAACTCTATTTTTCTGCAATCTGGTTCTTTAAACTAAATTTTGCAACTATGAGTGGGTGTTCAATTTCAAAAGTGCCTTCTTGGGGTCCCATGTATGTTTAATGGAATATCCCTTAATAGTGCTGTAACGTCCATTGAACAGATTAATTCACAACTAGAAATGTGTCCATGGGACATGGATGCCCCCGCTAGAACATTCATTTCGTGAATTTTTACCATTCCAAGAGGCTTAACTCTGAAAGTACTGGGGCGATAGGGGCCGAAAATCGAACTTGAGTTTGTTGTCCAAGTTTGGAGAAGACTGAATAACAATTACCCAAGTAAGAGTGCGGACACCATTAATTTCGCGATTTTTTACTATCCCAAGGGCCATAACGATGAAACTACCGGGGCGATGGGGAAAATCAAACTTGGCTGAGATATTGTGCCCATATACAATTCGACCAAGTCTGAAGAAGATGGGATAACAACTACCCAAGTAAGAGTGCGAACACCATTAATTTTGCAATTTTTACTATTCCAAGGGCCATAACTCTGGAACTACTGGGTCAATGGGGCTGAAAATCGACTTGGCCAAGACATTGTGCCCATATACAATTTGTCCAAGTTTGGAGAATATTGAATAACATTTACCCAAGTTAGAGAGCAAACACCATTAATTTAAAGATTTTTTACTATTCCAAGGGCCATAACTCTGGGACTACTGGGGCCGAAAATCGAACTTGGCCGAGACATTGTGCCCATATACAATTTGACCAAGTCTGGAGAAGATTGGATAACAATTACTCAAGTTAGAGTGCGGACACCATTAATTTTGCAATTTTTTACTATTCCAAGGGAACTCTGGATATACTGGAGCCGATTATTGAACTTGGCTGAATCATTGCACCCATATACTATCTGACCAAGTCTGGAAAAGACCCGATAACAATTGGCTAAGTTAGAGTGCGGACATCGTTTTTGCACGGACGGACAGACGGACAGGGGTAACACTATATGCCCCTTCACCATTCTTCAAATAACGGAGTGGTGGGGGCTATGGGAGGGGGTGGGGAGCATAAAAAAGCAAGTAGCATCTGTAAATGACACAGCCAGAAGACCTAACCTGGGATAATATTTGCGGTCAGTTTAGTCGCCTGAAATTGAAGACTTGGGTGTGCCAAAATAATTTGCCAACACAGGCTAAGAGCCAATGTTGTCCTAGGGCCGTGTCGTTTGTTTTTTACAGAAAAAGCTGAAAAGGGTAAATTTTAGATGATCTGTCTTCTCTAAATGTATTTAATACATAACGATATTGAGAATGTAAAAGGGGCAACTAATCTATACCAAAAACATTCAAGGTCTATATTAAAGCATGGTTGGATGGCTAATGATGGTATAGAGGCTTGATTACCTGAATATTCTGACAGTAGCGTCTGTAAACGACACCGCCAGCAGACCTAACCTGGGATACACATCATCGTCTACCTTGAAAATAGTAATCAGATTTGATTAGTTGACAAAAAAATCTGTCAATGTGTCATTAAAAGTATTAATTAATTTAGCAGCAAATTTATCTAGATTTCTTGCTTTTTCCTGCTTTTCAAAACACTCACTTCACTCATCTGTTTTTTTTTTAAAACACATAATTTTTATCTGTTTTAGAATCCAGTTACAATACAGGAAAATATAAGAATCTTGCATGGGTATCCGGTGAAGATCGGGAATTCCAACATGAGGTATGATTGTTTTTATATTATACCGAAGGTTGGAATTCCCTTTCTGAACCGGATACCCATGAATGATTATTTTTCTTACATATCATTGTCATTCTGCACATTGAATGAATGAATGAATGAATGGTGTTTTACGGCACGTCGACATATAAATAGGTCATATTGTGCGCAAAAACTGATTGAATGATGATGAAATGAAGGATTATTTAAAAATTAATGCAAACATTTAAAGATAAAAATATTAAAATATAAGGAATGATATGGTAGTAATACAAAGTATATATGTAAATCAACAAATGCCCGAAAACGGGTATATAAAAAAGTAATTATATACAAGAACATATTATAAGGATTTATATAGTCCGACTTCCTTCAGGAAGTCTAAAACTAGACTAAAATCTATAGTATTAAATAACTCGGTCATAGTATTAACATTGTAGTACCTTTGACGCATAGGATCAAAGTCTACACATTCCAGCAATATGTGTTTGACCGTTAACGGTGCAAAGCAGGGTATACATTCTGGTAATTGCTCACCTTGTAATAAATATGAATGAGTATAACGTGAATGCCCTATCCTGCACCGGGTAAGGACAACTTCCTCTCGACGAATGGGTCTACTAGAAGAACGCCATTCTCCGAGTAACGGTTTAATTGAATGGAGTTTATTGTTAACTGACAAATCCCAAGCAGCTTGCCAAGAATTACGAATATATGTGTTAATACAACTTTTAAAATCAGTATAAGGTAATTTGGTATTAGATATATGTAAATCTAATGCTGCTTTAGCAGCACTATCAGCTCTATCATTACCACGTATTCCTACATGGCTTGGAAGCCAGCAGAAAATAATAACATTATCAATTATAAGAGAATTGTACTTTTCTAAAAGTTGAAGCACAACTGGGTTATCATGTTTCATATTACCCAGTGCTTGAAGAGATGAAAGGGAATCAGAAAAGATTACAAAATGGTCATCATCAGATTACTGAATATAATTTAAGGCAAGTTCAATTGCCTTAAGTTCAGCTGAAAAGATAGAGGCCTTGTCAGGCAGGTGGCTCTTTATGCTGTGTTTGTGAACAACAGCTGCTGCAGCTACCTTATCTCCATCTTTAGAACCATCTGTGTTTATATGTTGAAAGTTACTGTATTTCGATTTAATTTCATTAAATTTGCTTTGAAAGACAGTAGGGTCTGTACTGGATTTGTTACTATTACAAAGGTCGTAAATAATTTTTGGTGTTTCCAAAGTCCACGGTGGAATTTGTGGTACTTTGTACTTGGCAATCAAATTTAGGTCGATTTCAGTGTCTCTTAATTTTGGTTTAATATGAAGACCAAATGGTCGGATGGCCTTCGGTTTTCGATCAAAAAGAGGTTCACAAGTAGGATTAAAGACATTATCGAAAGTTGGGTTTGAAGGGTTAGATTTTAATTTAATGGCATATTGAAGGGCTAACTTGTCCCGTCTATGAGACAGTGATGGTTCATTAGCTTCAACATATAGACTTTCGGCTGGTGATGTACGAAAGGCACCTAAGGCGAGTCGTAATCCTTGATTATGTATAGGATCGAGCATCTGCAAGTATGACTTGCGAGTCGATCCATATACTATTGAGCCGTAGTCCAGCTTGGATCTGATAAGAGATCTATAAAGTTGTAAAAGGACTTTACGATCTGCTCCCCAGTTAGTGTTTGCAACAACTTTAAGTAAATTAAGAGCTTTTAGGCACTTGGCCTTCAAGTATTTAAGGTGTGGTATAAACGTTAATTTACGGTCAATGATGTCACCAATTGCAAAAGTTATTTTATGTTTATTTACGCAATGACGTCACGTAACTGTCAGGTTTGATATCAGTGGGTGACTTTTATCTTCCCCTATATATCAGGCTTTCCAGCACCCATGTAAAACATGGATAACCTTATCCGGTATGCAAGAAGGTTCAAGGGAGAATTAGTAAGGAATATTTAGAAGACGATCCATCCGAACATTCCAATTCAGTTTAAGGGAGTACATCAGGCTTTTCGAGGTTGTTTAGGGATCCGACAATTCATTCATTATGTAATAGGCCCTTCAGAACAGAAATATCATTATTTTGTCACATATATAATACACATGATTGTATTCTTATATAAAAGGAGCCACATACTAAACTCATATAAAACCTTTCATATGATATTTATATAATGGGAGTTTCATATAATTTTAATATGAGAATAAATTCATAAAAGCTTTAAACACATATTTTCATGAAAACATATTTTTCAACTTTTATATGATTCTCGTAAGATAAAAAATCTTATATAAGAAACATGTACTGCTCCTTTTATTTATCATGTGGATCTGCACAATTCTGCAGAGACAGAGTGCCTGAGATAAAACCTTATCTCGGCAGTTACGGTCCGATCCCGTCAGGTGCACTTCTTTTGATGACGTCAGACGTCAGGGTATATTTGATGACGTCTGGGTAGTTTTGAATGGGAAAAAATGTGGAAAAAATGTGAAAAAGGTAAATTAAATGATTTTAAACGATGAACATGATAAATAGAATATCATGTTTGGCATAGCTTGGACTTCATTTGTTTCTCAGCCTCACCTGATAAACTGGATAGGATCAGGCACTAACATGATATTCTCTATATCTGCACCATATAATAGATATCATATAAGAACCATAGAAGAATCATATGATACTTATACTGTGAAATTATTAATATTCGTGGGGGATTAAATTTTGTGGATTTCGTGGTTCTGAAGCGCGAAATCAAATCCGCACAATTGTTTAATACCCAGAAGGGACAAAAAAAAAGCATTCGAATTTTGTATTTTTTCAATGACTCGAGCGGTATTGGCCGAGATAATAACGGTTACAATGCTTAAAAATTGTTAAAAACTGAGTAACAAATCAATAACCAATCAAATGTCAGTCGTACGCATGACAGATTACCAGAATAAACAGGAAATAGTTAGCAAGGTTGAGCAATGGTATCAGACATAAATCTCCGCCAATTGAATGTGTTTAGTGTTTAATGACCCATGGTTAATTGGGCAATTTGACATGCGACAGGAAATTTGTGGCGTTATCGCCGGACACATCTGCCGGACGTTTTTTCACTAGGCTATCAAGACAAATTTATGGATGTTTTTTTGTTTTTTTCGAAAATCAAAACTGTGCGAATTTATGTCCCCTCGAAATTGTCTTTTTGGAAAGAACCTCGAAATTTAATGCCCACAAAATAAAATGATTCCGCAGCATGCAGCAAAATTAGTAGTGTAAGACCTCCAAGTAAAACATGATGTACCCCCTTTAATAAAATGGTTATTTAAGGATGAAATTTTGACATTTTGATCGTCCTACGGGGGAATGAAAAACATTAGGCCAGTTTAAAGTTCATGAAGCCCGAAGCCCTGCTTCTCGCTAACTATAAACTGGCTAATTTTGTATGAAAAACATCAACTAGTTTAAAGTTAGCGAGAAGCAGGGCTTCGGGCTGCACGCGCTTTAAACTAGCCTAATGTTTTTCATACAACATTAGCTAGTTTAAAGTTAGCGAGAAGCAGGGCTTCGGGCTTCATGAACTTTAAACTAGCCTAATGTTTTTCATTTCCCCTTAGAAAGATCAAAATGTCAAAACTTAATCGAAAATCAAATTCAATCCTTATATTTACATTATGTTTGTTCTATCCTGTTTTCAGACTTTAAAGGGACACATGGCAATCTTGAGTTTTATTCAAACATTAAAATTTTCTCCTCAATTTACTTATCCAGCGTCATTTTGACTTTAAAACTGCTTGCATATAATTAAATAAAAAATTGAGATTTCAATTTTCGTCACTATTTCACCAAATTTTTAAATATATTATTGATGCACTATTATAAAAAGTCAGTAATTTGTAAAAATAATTGTCTTTGGACTATTCCAACAATTACTATTAATGATTGAACAAATGCAAGTGAAGAGAAAAACTAATGGGACGCCGTGAGTTTTTAAAAAATCAAGATTGCCGTGTGTCCCTTTAAAAATGTATATACATTGTATTGTGTTAAAAAAAAGTATTTTAAAGCTTAATTTCTTTCATAGCAACTCACGGCAATTAGCACGAGAACATGAAGACGATTTTACGCCACTCAAACAAACCAAGTTCATCAGACAAATTAACTGCATCTTGTTTGTTTTAGCTTTGCCCCAAAAGTAGATGCTGTTCACTGAGAATTGAGGCGCAATAGTTTATTGCAGGCATGTGTAATAGAAATGTAAATATGTTTAAATTGTTCAAACCTGATTCTCCTTCGGCTCATAACAACCAGACGGGCACCACTGGATCTCCGTGGCAAGACCATAGTTGTGCGTCATGTTAAAACACAGTCTTGGTGGATCACACTTTTCCTTTCTGAAACAAAACACAGAATGTCAATCCTATTTTTAAAGGGACTGGAGGCGATCTGAAAACGAAATTGGTGCCAGTAAAATTACAAGAGAAAACCCTCATAATGTGCTTCAGTTTCATATGAAATGTGCAAATGTATTAAGTAAGCTGCATATTAAGTTTGGTTGATTTATTATTGTTGAAAATGTTTGGGCTGGAAAACATGTTGACTGGGAGCTCAAGTCAATTCTTACAGATGGCAGGAGGAATACAAGTACTGGTTTTACCCAGGAATAAGGGGTGTTCTGCCTCCTCAACTAAATTTGACCATCATATACAGCCTAAAATGTGCTTGAGAATGACATTAAACACCAAACAAACAAAACAATCTGAATCACTGAGATATACTATATTATCATGGGAGATAATTAAACGATTGGAAAATATCAGATTAAAACTGGGTTATATTTTAGTCAAGACATATTATCGAAAGTCTGTTTATTATTGAATTACTTGCAAATTAAGAATAATACAAACAGTAAAATATAACAAAAGATACGATTTCCAAATTAAGCAAGGGCCTATATATATATATATATATATCCATATTTTTATTAAAAGTTTCTTTTCTTTTCTTTTTTTAATGTCGGGACAATTTTAGAAGTTCCCCCCAACCAACACATCTGGTTTGTTCCTCACAATAACATTCAAAACACTCTATCACCTATGTCAGAAATGAATGTACGAATATAATATTCGCTCGTTATGATGTAAACCAAGGTGTTTATAACCCCTGGCTTATCTATACCTGTTGTAATTTTCAACAGTATAGGGCCTCAATGTCACCTCATTATATACAAAACTAGAACTATCACTGAAGGTGACAAATACCCCCGCTTAAATTTTAAGTCAAACAAAGGGTCATAATTCTGTAATAAATCAGGCAATCAACAATGGGTAATGTAGAGGGACATAAGGTCATCAGTTGTTATGTGTATGTGAAGTTCGAGAACAACCCATTCAAAACTGTTTGAGGATTACAAGTAATGAAAATGTGTAACGGGAGGCGACGTGACTCGACATGCGGGACAAATATGTGTTACGGGGCGCGACCGGATGGGACATTACGGACAACGTGAGTCCTATATAGCCCCTATTTCACACTGTGAAAGCAGGGGTACAAAAACTACTGGACAGCATAGACCCGGCAGGTGGCTTAGTGGTAGAACATCTGCCTCCCATGCGGGCGGTTGTAGTTTCAATCCCTGGCCGGGTCATACCAAAGGCTTCATAAAAATGGTACTAGTAGCTCCCTTGCTTAAAGTTCCCCGGCCATGTTTTGTTTTATGAACATGTTTATGTTTATTTAAATCAAAATCAATACACAACAATAGATATTTACAATTCACACATCAATATTGTGAAAAGCGAGAATAAGATTTTTTTTGATGACGTAGAAAACTTTAAAGGTAAATTAATCCACAGGTAAATGTATTAATCAATTATCTGGCAATAGTTGTGCAGCTATACAATTCAGATTTACCTCACTTCCCCGTGCAGTCACACAGAGGTAAAAGTAGTATCTACGTCATGCAAATAATACTTATTTTTACATACAACTTAGTAGCCGTTATAAATATATGTTTCTCTCCGGGACTATCAAGAAATGTTCATATGATGTTTAAGAGTTATATTTGTTAATTGATAATGTTACAAAAAGGGTGGCCATTCATCTTTAACATTCAGCCCAGTATCAGTATAATGGGTCAATTAACACGCCAATGCCATGTGTCTATAGCGTGGTGACTGCACTAGGAAGTTGAGCATTGAGCACACTGCTAGTAGACATCATCGTGATATGACTGAATTGAATTGAATTGGAATTTATAGTCGCACCAACAGTTAAGGTCATATGGCGAATTCTCCAGCTCCCAGGTGCCCCTACGGGAAATTTTTATGCACAGACGGGCACCTAGATAGAACCACCTACATTCCGCAAGCCAGCTGGTTAGCTTCCTCACATAAAGGTTCCTAGGCCTATGCGGAATCTACCCACTGCTGTGAGGGTCAAGTGATTTCATGAATGAAAGAGCGACAATAACTGCCATACATACATACATGTCATTGGCTGTGAGTCCTGTATACCAGATCTGTATAAGACCGGGTCCTGCCCACTGCTGAGTCACCCTGAAGGGAGCATCGGGGTCAGTCTTGCCCACTACGGCCAGGTACTGGTCGCCTTTACAGTCTATGGGAACTGGACACCATGCCAACTTCCAGATAGACAGTCCAGTATAAAACACTGGGAAACCTGAAAAGAGTGTCAACAATTAGTAATATGCAAATTAACTAATTTCGAATAATCATTAATTATGCAAGTTATGTAGAAAACTAACGGGTCGCCGCAAGTTTTAAACAAGAGGCCCAAGAGGTCATGTAAATGCTCAACTTGCTTAAAAAAACGAGTGAGGGGAAAGATATTTCTGAGCTTTTATTGAAATAAACATTCAGAACAAGTCTGGTTATGATGAAAATTGGAGGCCCCTGAGTGTTAATATCAGCCATAACTTTGCTGTTTCTGCGCAAATTTGGTTGGTTAATGAACTTGTTCAAACTTTTAGTGATATAAACACTCAGAACAAGTTTTGTAAAGATCAGATCAAAAACAAGAGGCCCAAGAGGGCCTGTGAACGCTCTACTGGCTGTTATACCATTGATGAATTGAGTCGTACTACATGGTGTCTAGAGTGTACACAAGGTTTTTCAAGTATTTGACCTAGTGACCTAGTTTTTGACCCCATGGGACCCATTTTCGAACTTGACCAAAATATAATTTAGACAACATTTCGACAAAGTTTCATCAAGATCGGGTCAGAAATATGGCCTCTATAGTGTACACAAGGTTTTTCAAGTATTTGACCTAGTGACCTAGTTTTTGACCCTGTGTGACCCATTTTCGAACTTAATTGAGACAATTATTCTGACAAAAGTATTTGACCTAGTGACCTAGTTTTTGACCCACATGAACCATTTTTGAACTTGACCGAGATTTCATTGAGACAAACATTCTGACAAAGTTTCATCAAGATCGGGTCAAAAATATGGCCTCTAGAGTGTACACAAGGTTTTTCCAAAGATTGACCTAGTGACCTAGTTTTTAATCCCATGTGACCCATTTTCAAACTTGACCAAGATATAATTAAGACAAACATTCTGACAAAGTTGCATCAAGCTCGGGTATAAAATATGGCCTCTAGAGTGTACACAAGGTTTCTCCAATATTTGACCTAGTGACCTAGTTTTTGACCCCACATGACCCATTTTCGAACTTGACCGAGATTTCATTGAGACAAACAATTAAGATAAACATTCTGACAAAGTTGCATCAAGCTCAGGTCAAAAATATGGCCTCTAGAGTGTACACAAGGTTTTTCCAATATTTGACCTAGTGACCTAGTTTTTATTTTCATGTGACCCATTTCCGAACTTGATCAAGATATAATTAAGATAAACAATTTGACAAAGTTTCATCAAGATTGGGTAACAAATATGACCTCTAGAGTGTACACAAGTTTTTTCAAGTATTTGACCTAGTGACCTAGTTTTTGACCCACATGAACCATTTTTGAACTTGACCGAGATTTCATTGAGACAAACATTCTGACAAAGTTTCATCAAGATCGGGTCAAAAATATGGCCTCTAGTGTACACAAGGTTTTTCCAAAGTTTGACCTAGTGACCTAGTTTTTAACACCATGTGACCCATTTTTGAACTTGACCAAGATATAATTAAGACAAACATTTTGACAAAGTTTCATCAAGATTGGTTCAGAAATACGGCTCCTAGAGTGTACACAAGGTTTTTCAAGTATTTGACCTAGTGACCTAGTTTTTAATCCCATGTGACCCATTTTCAAACTTGAACAAGATATAATTAAGACAAACATTCTGACAAAGTTGCATCAAGCTCGTGTCAAAAATATGGCCTCTAGAGTGTACACAAGGTTTTTCCAATATTTGACCTAGTGACCTAGTTTTTGACCCCACATGACCCATTTTCGAACTTGACCGAGATTTCATTGAGACAAACATTCTGACAAAGTTTCATGATGATTGCATCAGAAATGTGGCCTCTAGAGTGTACACAAGCAAAAGTTAACGGACGGACGGACGGACGGACACCACACCATCCCATAAGCTCTGCTGGCCTTTGTCCAGTAGAGCTAATGAATGCAATATATGGCAAATTTACCTAAATCAATGGCAATAACTCCAGCGTTACAAATCTGATCTGGCTGGGTTCGAACTTGTACGAGCTTTGAATGATATCAACACTTTGGTAAAGATCAGATAAACAAATGAAGTCCCTATCATCTTAAGACAAAATATGACATATTTAACTAAATCAAGGGCCGTGGCATGATGACAAAACTTCTGTTATTACCATTCAAAGTCTCTGAACCATATAACGGCATTTCTTCACAACTGCTTCTCTTCCCAAATCTGAACTGTACACTCTTATTTGCTTTGGGAAGGTAGGAATCACATTCACTGTAACAAAATGACACACGAAATTGACATTTATCACGTTTTGCAGTGAAGAATAATTTGTTAAGAAGAATGCAGATGCTATTTATAGGTCAAAGGAAGGCCATATCCTGACGGGTGATGTTATTTTTATATGTATTACAGATAGTGTAGTGTCAATCAAGTTTCAATTTAAATTTAATAAATTAAATTATTCAGCATGGAAACAATTACACAAAATATTTTTTTAATTTTGGAAGGAAATCAAAATGGTCATTTTACTTTCAAATAGATTCCTTTTTTTTAACCCTTAACCCGCTAAGTACGACTATAATAGCCTTTGCATCCCTTGTAAACCCGGATCAGCCTGCGAGTAACTACAATGTCTAGCTGCTGATCAGTCATTTTTCTCAAAACACCCATTTGTCACATAAATGGAATGGTCCTAATTCAAAGAAAGAACAGTCCATTATATATATATATATATGGTGGGTTAAGGGTTAACATGCTCGACAGTTCTTGTCACCCATAGACAGACGAGGCTAAGATAGACACAATGAAGAAACCCAGTGGAGCCGGAGAGGTTCGAACCCGTGACCTACGGATTCAGTCTACTGTGCTATCTACCTGGCCACCACCCGACCCATGTTGAAGAGACTTTTGTCAATTTATTAAGTAAATCTTAATTCATGTTGTCTAAACATTTTTATTGATCAATTCGTCTCCGTCTATGAACCCTAAAATATGACAGAAGTATAACATAACCAATACCTTGGAGACAACAGCTTCCAGTCCTGTTTCCTTGGCAACCAGTCTGTGAACAATAGCTGCGAATATTTTTCCTTCATGTACTTGAACATCATGGGATAGCAGTTGAAATATTTCATAAAATCGCGACCTGTAAAAAATCAAGAGGTCAATGACCTTGAATCTCTACTGATAAGTTTTTAATAGCTAGATCAACATTCCTGTAAAGTTTCATGAAAATCCATCAAGTAGTTTCAGAAGAGTAGTATCAAAGTTTTTACTATATAACTGAAACTATTTTATTTATTACAAATTCACCCAGATCTGAGTCATAAACTTATTAATTGTGACAGCTTATAAAAATAATGCAAGTTATACAAAACATTGTTGTTGGTTTGTTAAAAAGTTGGCTTAAACTGCTATTTTGTAAAGAGCTAAAACTCGAACTCTTTTATACGCCACATTATGTGTGAGACGCGACGTTACGTTTTGTTACGACGTCACATATTTTATGACATTTTGGCGCTAAAGTGTGTTTGACGTCGTGGCGGTGTTATGTCCATCTGAATTAATTTTTACTAATTTGATTGCAATGTTATGTGATAAAAAGGATTTTAAACTCGTTCCCATTCCATATAAGATTTATGAAACGAGTTACTAATTATTTTTAATTTTAACTTGCCAAAAGGCTCGTTAAAATTAACAAGAGGTCAATGACCTTGAAGCTCTACTGATTGATTTTGATTTCAGGAAGTAGTGACTACAAACTTGATTTTTGAAAATCTATTTTTAGCCGTGGCGGCCATCTTGAATTTCCGGCCGACCTGAAATTTTGCTAGGATCAATTAGACATCAAGAGCAACATTTCTGTGAAGTTTCATGAAAATCTGTCAAGTACTTTCAGAGGAGTAGTCGCTACAAGTTTTCATTATATAACTCTATGTAAACAAAGATGGCCACTGGCAGCCATGTTTAACGTCGAATCAAAATAATGTTCAACTCGGATAACCATCATGTCATGCTGATCATTTTAGAAAAAGTCCCATATCAATATCTCTTATAGTTTTCAAGAAGTAGTCGCTACAAACTTATTTTTTAAAAATCTATTTTTAGCCGTGGCGGCCATCTTGAATTTCCGGCCGACCTGAAATTTTGCTAGGATCAATTAGACATCAAGAGCAACATTCGTGTGAAGTTTCATGAAAATCCGTCAAGTAGTTTCAGAGGAGTAGTCGCTACAAGTTTTCATTATATAACTCTATGTAAACAAAGATGGCCGCTGGCAGCCATGTTTAACGTCGAATCAAAACGATTTTCGACAAGGACCAACATCATGTCTTTAGAAAAAGTCCCATATCAATATCACTTATAGTTTTCAAGATGTAGTCGCTACAAACTTGTATTTTGAAAATCTATTTTTAGCCATGGCGGCCATCTTGAATATCCGGCCGACCTAAAATTTTGCTAGGATCAATTAGACATCAAGAGCAACATTTCTGTGAAGTTTCATGAAAATCCGTCAAGTAGTTTCAGAGGAGTAGTCGCTACAAGTTTTCATTATATAACTCTATGTAAACAAAGATGGCCACTGGCAGCCATGTTTAATGTCGAATCAAAATAATGTTCGACTCGGATAACCATCATGTCATGCTGATCATTTTAGAAAAAGTCCCATATCAATATCACTTATAGTTTTCAAGAAGTAGTCGCTACAAACTTATTTTTTTTAAATCTATTTTTAACTGTGGCAGCCATCTTGAATTTCTGGCCGATCTGAAATTTTGCTAGGATCAATTAGACATTAAGAGCAACATTCCTGTTAAGTTTCATGAAAATCCGCCAAGTAGTTTCAGAGGAGTAGTCGCTACAAGTTTTTACTATATAACTCTATGTAAACAAAGATGGCCGCTGGCAGCCACGTTTAACGTCGAATCAAAACGATTTTTGATAAGGACCAACATCATGTCATGTTGATCATTTTAGAAAAAGTCCCATATCAATATCACTTATAGTTTTCAAAAAGTAGTCGCTACAAACTTGTATTTTGAAAATTTATTTTTAGCCGTGGCGGCCATCTTGAATTTCCTGCTGACCTGAAATTTTGCTAGGATCATTTAGACATCAAGAGCAACATTCCTGTGAAGTTTCATGAAAATCCGTCAAGTAGTTTCAGAGGAGTAGTCGCTACAAGTTTTCATTATATAACTCTATGTAAACAAAGATGGCCGCTGGCAGCCATGTTTAACGTCAAATCAAAACGATTTTCGACAAGGACCAACATCATGTCATGCTGATCATTTTAGAAAAAGTCCCATATCAATATCACTTATAGTTTTCAAGAAGTAGTCGCTACAAACTTGAATTTAAAAAATCTATTTTTAGCTTTGGCGGCCATCTTGGATTTCACATCAACATGAATTTTTGCTAGGATCAACTAGACTTCATGGGCAACATTTCTGTAAAGTTTTATGAATATCCATCCAGTAGTTTCAGAGGAGTAGTCGCTACAAATAAAAGTTAACGGACGGACGGACAGACGGACGGACAGACGGACGGACGACGGACGCCGCACCACGGCATAAGCTCTGCTGATCTCTGATCAGTAGAGCTAAAAATAATTCATAACTCGTTTCATAAATCTTATATGAAATGGGAACTCGTTTAAGATCCTCTATCTATTTAAAGAAACTAACCCTCCAAATAATGGCTAAATTGCGCCACAAAAACTTTTATGAAAACTGTAACCAGGTGTTCAGGTCATATGATAATGTTTGTGTCGATAAAAAGTATAGGACTACAAATCAGTAGTGTTATTACTTACTGGTCCTTTGGGATCATCAAGCCCAGTCTTCGTGGCTTGAAAGTAGAATATCGCTTAAGCTGGTGCTAGGAGGCGTGAGAGGTGTTGCATTTTACATTACCTCTCCTGAACGGACTAAATAAAACCGAGTCTGCTACTTTTATCTCTTGTTTGTGTTTGTTTCTTCCAAGGGATCCCCTTTTCAGTATTTATCGACATTTAGACTAGCGTTTGTTTAGTGCTGTAAGGCACTTAAAAGCTGCCCCGTCTTTGTGGCTTGAAAGTAGAATATCGGTTAAGCCAGTGCTAGAAGGCGTGAGAGGTGTTGCACTTTACATTATCCTCATGAACAGACTCAGTAAAACCCGAGTCTGCTGCTTTTATCTCTTGTTTGTGTTCGTTGCTTCCAAGGGATCCCCTTTTCAGTATTTATTTAACGTTCTTTAAAATACCCGTGATTGAATATGTGTAAAATAAATTATGAGTTGGTAACTGCTAATTCGACGATCCAGTTCCCCAGTTTTGGGGTTTGGCCCGGCTAGTTAAAACGGTTTATCTTGTGTCTATAAAGTTAGATTTTCAAAATAGGTAAATTATATATATTCCTCATAGTCAGTAGGTTAAGAAACGGTGTACCTATGTTGTAAAATGTGGCAGTTGTAGGTGGGATAGCTACTTTAAAGTCTGATGAAGAGGTAAGAGAAATGAAAAAAGTTATAGCCAACGTTAAGTTTTTATGACGCTTTAGCAACCATGAGGATATAAAATGTTGATGTAATTTCAGATAATTTTAAGAAAAAAGTTATTTTCTCATCATTTTATATTGAAATCGTAAATAAATGAAATGCAATTGCAGTGTGACTTTTTAAACGCCAAGTTAAAAATAACTAAACCTACTGTGTTAACATAGTTAGGAAATACCTTCTTCGGATCTTTCAGTTTATATGTTCAGTGTAATTTCTTTTGGTAGTTTATGGCTCATTTACTTAATTTTTATCAATGTAATACAGAAACAACAAATGTCACTGTAAGCGACAAATGCCCCAGAAGTAGTTTTGACCTTTGACCTCTAAGTGTGACCTTGACCGTGGAGCTACGGACCTGGACTTTGTGCGCAACAAATAGTCTTGCTGTGGTGAGCACTTGTGCTAATTTATTGGAAAATCCGTCAAGAAATGTCAAGAGTTATTGACCGGACACGATTGACCGGACCGGACAGACTGACTGGACTACTATATGCCGCCCTTTGGGGGCATAAAAATGTATCTGAACAATTCTAAAAAAAAATAATACAAATCCTGATGTACTCCTTTAATACCGTATCCTTACCTGCTCGTTTTGTTTGATAAGGGTAAGGTTCCCTTTTGACCAAACCGTCATCATCGTTTAACTCTTCTTCCCAATCATCTCCATCCTCCTCATCATCATCTTCATCATCTCCTATATCTTCATCCTCTGCCTCGTCATCTGCTTCTTGCTTTATAACATCTTTCAGGTCAACGTCTGGATCTCCATCTGAATTATCGCTGAGTGCGCTGGCTTCCACGTCTTTAGACAGGTTATGTACCAGTGACATAGCTCTGAAATGATGGATGAATCTATGTTATGTACCAGTTTGTTTGTTTGTATGTATGGTGTTTTACTTCATTTTAACACATGTAGGGTTACCAGGGAAATAGTTCCGAAATCATGGATGAATCTATATTACGTAACTTACTGACAGGTCAGGAGAACATACGAAAGCTTATAAAACAAGAGTTTTTTGTATTCATTTTTGTAATAACTTTTTAGTTTTATTAAAAGTTCATATTATTTAATATTTTATTAACATTTTAGAGCTCCATTCTTTTTTATGGCGTCAATTTCAACTTAAAAGCAAGAAAGAGTGCGTCAACTTATTTATATTTATCATAGTTCTCCTTGTTCAATATTCATAAAATTTCGTAATTGTAACGGTGGAACACCAGTGACAGTACTACCTTAGTTTTATGTATTTTTGCCGCCCTGTTAGATCATTTATTACAGCGTAATAAGACATGTTATCGATATTTTGTTAAAATCATTTGATTTCGTTTTATATGGATTGCAACATATATGAATCTTAAAGGTTTACTTCAAAAGATGAGTACGATATCGAAAAAGTCCATGTATTATTATGTACCAGCGACACAGCTCTGAAATCGTGAATGAATCTATTCATGTACCAGCGACATAGCTCTGAAATCTTGAATGAATCTATGTTATGTACCAGCAACACAGCTCTGATATCTTGAATGAATCTATGTTATGTACCAGTGACACAGATCTGAAATCTTGAATGAATCTATGTTTTGTACCAGCGACACAGCTCTGAAATCTTGAATGAATCTATGTTATGTACCAGCGACACAGCTCTGAAATCTTGAATGAATCTATGTTATGTAACAGCGACACAGCTCTGAAATCTTGAATGAATCTATGTTTGGTACCAGCGACACAGCTCTGAAATCTTGAATGAATCTATGTTATGTACCAGCGACACAGCTCCGAAATCTTGAATGAATCTATGTTATGTACCAGAGACATAGCTCTGAAATAGTGAATGAATCTATGTTTTGTACCAGCGACACAGCTCTGAAATCGTAAATGAATCTATGTTATGTACCAGCGACACAGCTCTGAAATCGTAAATGAATCTATGTTATGTACCAATGACATAGCTTTGAAATAGTGAATGAATCTATGTTATGTATCAGAGACATAGCTCTGAAATCGGGAATGAATCTATGTTATGTACCATAGCTCTGAAAACGTGAATAAATCTATGTTATGTACCAGCAACATAGCTCTGAAATTGTGAATGAATCTATGTTATGTACCAGTGACACAGTTTTGAAATTGTGAATGTTTGTTTGTTTGTTTGTTTGTTTGTATGGTGTTTTACGACATTTTCAACAAAATTTGCTATGAAGTTCAAAAGCAGTAGTCCTGCTACAAACGTGTGATGTACGTATGAAAGAGTGACATATGTACGAAAGAGAGATGTACCAGAGTGGGAGGTGGATGGGGTACACACCATTCTCTTGTATCACAATCAAATCAATAAATAAAACTAGACTCACTTTTCCGCTGCTTGTCTCTTGTTTCCACGACCCAGAGGCGTCCCGTCGACCTCCTTCTTCTGTTCCTCTGCCACCCTCTGTTCATATTTCTCCTTCATAGCAGCATTACGCTTACACTGATACGTATGTTCTTTCTGCCAGCACAACATTAGAGTCTTACCACACAGCTCACATGTGAATTTTTCATCCTGAAAAAATAAAAATAAACACTTTTTTTTTTAAAACGGACAAACGACAATCTTAAAGAATTTATCAAGTATTACAATTACACCTCGATTTAACTTTAATTATTCCAGTTTCATTTTGACTTGCTTATAATTAAAGGTACAAACGTCAATTTTGATTTTTTATAAAAACTCACCACGTCCGGTTAGTTTTTCTACATAACTGGCATTTGTACAAGCATTAATATTAATTATAAGAGAAGTATAAAGGAAATTGTTTTTGTATATTATTAACTGTTGATTATATTGCACCTATAATATATTAAAATCTATGACAAAATAGGATGAAAAAATGAACTCCGCTTTTTTTTTTTAACTTTATCATTTTTTATGCAAGCAGGTTTAAAGTCAAAATGATAGGGGATAAATAAATTGAGACGTAAATTAGGCCAAAAAAAAACAACACCTATTTTTAAGGGGCCGATCCTAAAAAAATTTATGAATAATTTTTTTAAAATTAAATTGAGGTTTTAAGGCGCACCAACACATGAAAAGGTTATATGGCGCCTAACAGGCATGCCATGCTCTTCAATGAACATCGAGATAAAATATAGAAAATGGGCCTAGAACCTTCTCGCCCTGAACTGCAGAGTTGCTGCAAATTCTATCGTAGAAACTCCATTTACGCTGGAGCCACGTTATTGTTTTTCTGCCACTGCTCTTTTGATTCGAGCGAGATAGCACCTGAAACAATGCAGGGATCATGATGAAGACCTTTAATGAACATGAACAAAAAATGATAAAATGAACATGAATTTGGGCGGATTCTTCCCCTCTGCCTACCCCTCCAAAGGGATCTGCAGTGGCCCTATTCTTTAAAATATATTAAATTTGTTCTGAACAATGATTTATCACAATATATCGAGGTAAACTGACATCACAGAGAAACTTTCAGTTGTATCATCAACTTGTATGGGGTTTATGAGATAAATACATGTAGAATCTCACAATATCTTGCTCCAAAAAACAAAAAAGCAAAAAAAAGAAGAAAATGCCTACCAACCTACCATTTTTTTAGAGCATGCAATAAGAAACACACCGATTTGTTTTTTTGCCTTACAATGCTCGATAAACACTTCAAGATTGCCATGTTTATTAAAAGGTAATAAAACTTGGGAGTATTCAAGTTGTCTACCCTATTCTACCATATGTTTGGATATATATTATCCCTGCAATATAATCAGCATACAGTAATATTTGCTCTCATTTGATACTTTCAGTTTAAAAAATCAGCCTCTTTCAAGCAGACTGAGTTACTGCAAACACATTCAATGCCTCTCAGTAGAAAGCTGTCTCAATAAAAAATTCCATTGTCTGAAAATACACAGATTAGTTGATTCTCCTGCAGGTTTTGAATCATTATCATCTCCCAAGGCATGGTTATTGTTAGTACTATAGCGATGGGAAAATAAATGGTAAATATTAGAAACGATTTGCATTTCTTCAACGTTTATGCATTTTTAAACACCGTTGGTAAATGGCAAGCTGTTTAGCAAACTGCAAAAGAAGGTTGCTAACCTAATTAGTCAATCATTGGGAGGCCCAAATTCAGAGAGTGATTAAAATTTAAATACGCATTTTAAAATATTAATGATAACATCAGGGTTCAAATTTAACACTTATTTACTTGCTATTTTGCAGATTGCAAGTAGAAAATATTATGGAGAAAGTAGGTCACCGTGACATAGTTTTCAGGGTTAGGTCAGTGCTTGATGGGAGGAAGGTGTTGTTAAAGTTTCATGAAGATCGGACATGGTAATGCTGAGATATATAGAAAACACAAAATGTGGACGCCCGCCCTTTCATGCCAATCTTCTCAAAAACGGCTAATAAAAATCTTTGGCAGAGGTAAAAGAAGATAATTTTCAAGATTTTGATTTTGAAAGATACATAATTATATTGAATCAATTTGCACGAATGTGCAGAGTTTTAAAAGAATCACACTGTAGATTCCTTAATTTTAACAGTAAACTTGGTTGAACAACAAGGATAAAGACCGAGTTTATCCTCTACCAGAATGTATTGGTATGTCTTATTTCTGGTCACCGATTGGTCAGATTTTTTTGATGATGCTCTATCAAAATTATGAATTGTGATTTAATTATTAATGCAAGTACCTTGATTAAAACAGCAAGTAGATAACCTTCATAATTGCTTTTTCTGGCAAGTGGCTAAAAATATTAAATTTGATCCCTGACAACACTAAAAATTAAAAGAAAAGCTTGAGGCAAACTTTAATAACATTATATAAGTTTGCAGCATGGTCGCTGCAGTTTCTTTTGTATTTGCACAGATGTAAATCATTTTTTATTGAAAATAACACATAGAGTATGGTCTCATGTCGATGTTTAGATTGTCTATGTCCCATCTCGATGTTTAGATGGTCTACGTCCCATCTCGATGTTTAGATGGTCTACGTCCCATCTCGATGTTTAGATCAACATATTTGTTGAGACCATACTCTGTAGACTACTTGTCTTGGCTTACCTCCCTTCCACACCACTCTATATGTTTTTGGTAGTACTGCAGGTAGTTGATTCACTTTGTCTACTACTTGTCTTGGCTTACCACCCTTCCACACTACTCTGTATGTTTTTGGTAGTACTGTAGGTAGTTGATTCGCTTTGTCTACTACTTGTCTTGACTTACCTCCCTTCCACACCACTCTTTATGTTTTTGGTAAAACTGTAGGTAGTTGATTCGCTTTGTCTACTACTTGTCTTGACTTACCTCCCTTCCACACCACTCTGTATGTTTTTGATAGTACTGTAGGTAGTTGATTCGCTTTGTCTACTACTTGCCTTGACTTACCTCCCTTCCACACTACTCTGTATGTTTTTGATAGTACTGTAGGTAGTTGATTCGCTTTGTCTACTACTTGCCTTGACTTACCTCCCTTCCACACTACTCTGTATGTTTTTGATAGTACTGTAGGTAGTTGATTCGCTTTGTCTACTACTTGCCTTGACTTACCTCCCTTCCACACTACTCTGTATGTTTTTGATAGTACTGTAGGTAGTTGATTCGCTTTGTCTACTACTTGCCTTGACTTACCTCCCTTCCACACTACTCTGTATGTTTTTGGTAGTACTGTAGGTAGTTGATTCGCTTTGTTTACTTGTCTTGACTTACCTCCCTTCCACACTACTCTGTATGTTTTTGGTAGTACTGTAGGTAGTTGATTCGCTTTGTCTACTACTTGCCTTGACTTACCTCCCTTCCACACTACTCTGTATGTTTTTGGTAGTACTGTAGGTAGTTGATTCGCTTTGTTTACTTGTCTTGACTTACCTCCCTTCCACACTACTCTATATGTTTTTGGTAGTACTGTAGGTAGTTAATTCGCTTCGTCTACTACTAGTCTTGCCTTACCTCCCTTCCACACCACTCTTTATGTTTTTGGTAGTACTGCAGGTAGTTGATTCACTTTGTCTACTACTTGTCTTGGCTTACCACCCTTCCACACTACTCTGTATGTTTTTGGTAGTACTGTAGGTAGTTGATTCGCTTTGTCTACTACTTGTCTTGACTTACCTCCCTTCCACACCACTCTTTATGTTTTTGGTAAAACTGTAGGTAGTTGATTCGCTTTGTCTACTACTTGTCTTGACTTACCTCCCTTCCACACCACTCTGTATGTTTTTGATAGTACTGTAGGTAGTTGATTCGCTTTGTCTACTACTTGCCTTGACTTACCTCCCTTCCACACTACTCTGTATGTTTTTGGTAGTACTGTAGGTAGTTGATTCGCTTTGTTTACTTGTCTTGACTTACCTCCCTTCCACACTACTCTGTATGTTTTTGGTAGTACTGTAGGTAGTTGATTCGCTTTGTCTACTACTTGTCTTGACTTACCTCCCTTCCACACCACTCTTTATGTTTTTGGTAATACTGCAGGTAGTTGATTCACTTTGTCTACTACTTGTCTTGACTTACCTCCCTTCCACACTACTCTGTATGTTTTTGATAGTACTGTAGGTAGTTGATTCGCTTTGTCTACTACTTGTCTTGGCTTACCACCCTTCCACACTACTCTGTATGTTTTTGGTAGTACTGTAGGTAGTTGATTCGCTTTGTCTACTACTTGTCTTGACTTACCTCCCTTCCACACCACTCTTTATGTTTTTGGTAATACTGCAGGTAGTTGATTCACTTTGTCTACTACTTGTCTTGACTTACCTCCCTTCCACACTACTCTGTATGTTTTTGATAGTACTGTAGGTAGTTGATTCGCTTTGTCTACTACTTGCCTTGACTTACCTCCCTTCCACACTACTCTGTATGTTTTTGGTAGTACTGTAGGTAGTTGATTCGCTTTGTTTACTTGTCTTGACTTACCTCCCTTCCACACTACTCTATATGTTTTTGGTAGTACTGTAGGTAGTTAATTCGCTTCGTCTACTACTAGTCTTGCCTTACCTCCCTTCCACACCACTCTATATGTTTTTGGTAGTACTGTAGGTTGTTGATTCGCTTTGTCTACTACTTGTCTTGACTTACCTCCCTTCCACACCACTCTATATGTTTTTGGTAGTACTGTAGGTACATGTAGTTGATTATAAAATATCTACATGTACCTCATTCATCATACTTACCTTCCAAGCTGATGATTTAAATGTTGATTAGCGTGCATAAAATCATGCTACTAATACACGATAAACGTTGAATTAAATTATCCATTAAAACCCGCCATTTATCCCCAAGCATTACAAATACCAATCAATGATACTGCTCTCGTTTAATCATGACCAATCATAACCAAATTGGGCAATAAACCAAATTTAATTAGAGGCACTCACTCCCCAATCATCTTTTGTTTACTTTAACTTAGCATATACCCTGCCAGACATAACACAAGCTGTGTGTATTTAGAACCACTTGACCGCCTTTACTGCATCAACACACATCATAGCTTCAGGCAGTTACACACAGCCAGGTAATCAGCTGTTTAGTAAGGGAAAACTTGAAATGTTGATAGGATTAAGGGATCGCGGCAACTGATTTAAAGCATCGCCGCTACATTAAGGTGTGGCGGTAAGTCATTTTCTGATTCGAAGGCATCGCGGTACCGCCACGCCTTAAATGGCGGGAGAAAGCCCTGCTACTTGTCTTGACTTACCTCCCTTCCACACTACTCTATATGTTTTTGGTAGTACTGTAGGTAGTTGATTCGCTTTGTCTACTACTAGTCTTGACTTACCTCCCTTCCACACCACTCTTTATGTTTTTGGTAGTACTGTAGGTAGTTGATTCGCTTTGTCTACTACTAGTCTTGACTTACCTCCCTTCCACACCACTCTTTATGTTTTTGGTAGTACTGTAGGTAGTTGATTCGCTTTGTCTACTACTTGTCTTGACTTACCTCCCTTCCACACTACTCTGTATGTTTTTGGTAGTACTGTAGGTAATTGATTCGCTTTGTCTACTACTTGTCTTGACTTACCTCCCTTCCACACCACTCTTTATGTTTTTGGTAGTACTGTAGGTAGTTGATTCGCTTTGTCTACTACTTGTCTTGACTTATCTCCCTTCCACACTACTCTATATGTTTTTGGTAGTACTGTAGGTAATTGATTCGCTTTGTCTACTACTAGTCTTGCCTTTATACCTCCCTTCCACACTACTCTATATGTTTTTGGTAGTACTGTAGGTAGTTGATTCGCTTTGTCTACTACTTGTCTTGACTTACCTCCCTTCCACACCACTCTTTATGTTTTTGGTAGTACTGTAGGTAATTGATTCGCTTTGTCTACTACTTGTCTTGACTTATCTCCCTTCCACACTACTCTATATGTTTTTGGTAGTACTGTAGGTAATTGATTCGCTTTGTCTACTACTTGTCTTGACTTACCTCCCTTCCACACTACTCTGTATGTTTTTGGTAGTACTGTAGGTAATTGATTCGCTTTGTCTACTACTTGTCTTGACTTACCTCCCTTCCACACTACTCTGTATGTTTTTGGTAGTACTGTAGGTAGTTGATTCGCTTTGTCTACTACTTGTCTTGACTTATCTCCCTTCCACACTACTCTGTATGTTTTTGGTAGTACTGTAGGTAATTGATTCGCTTTGTCTACTACTTGTCTTGACTTACCTCCCTTCCACACTACTCTGTATGTTTTTGGTAGTACTGTAGGTAATTGATTCGCTTTGTCTACTACTTGTCTTGCCTTACCTCCCTTCCACACCACTCTTTATGTTTTTGGTAGTACTGTAGGTAATTGATTCGCTTTGTCTACTACTTGTCTTGACTTATCTCCCTTCCACACTACTCTATATGTTTTTGGTAGTACTGTAGGTAATTGATTCGCTTTGTCTACTACTTGTCTTGACTTACCTCCCTTCCACACTACTCTGTATGTTTTTGGTAGTACTGTAGGTAATTGATTCGCTTTGTCTACTACTTGTCTTGACTTATCTCCCTTCCACACTACTCTATATGTTTTTGGTAGTACTGTAGGTAATTGATTCGCTTTGTCTACTACTTGTCTTGACTTACCTCCCTTCCACACCACTCTTTATGTTTTTGGTAGTACTGTAGGTAGTTGATTCGCTTTGTCTACTACTTGTCTTGACTTATCTCCCTTCCACACTACTCTATATGTTTTTGGTAGTACTGTAGGTAATTGATTCGCTTTGTCTACTACTAGTCTTGCCTTTATACCTCCCTTCCACACTACTCTATATGTTTTTGGTAGTACTGTAGGTAGTTGATTCGCTTTGTCTACTACTTGTCTTGACTTACCTCCCTTCCACACCACTCTTTATGTTTTTGGTAGTACTGTAGGTAGTTGATTCGCTTTGTCTACTACTTGTCTTGACTTATCTCCCTTCCACACTACTCTACATGTTTTTGGTAGTACTGTAGGTAGTTGATTCACTTTGTCTACTACTTGTCTTGACTTATCTCCCTTCCACACTACTCTATATGTTTTTGGTAGTACTGTAGGTAATTGATTCGCTTTGTCTACTACTTGTCTTGACTTATCTCCCTTCCACACTACTCTATATGTTTTTGGTAGTACTGTAGGTAATTGATTCGCTTTGTCTACTACTTGTCTTGACTTACCTCCCTTCCACACCACTCTTTATGTTTTTGGTAGTACTGTAGGTAGTTGATTCGCTTTGTCTACTACTTGTCTTGACTTATCTCCCTTCCACACTACTCTGTATGTTTTTGGTAGTACTGTAGGTAATTGATTCGCTTTGTCTACTACTTGTCTTGACTTACCTCCCTTCCACACCACTCTTTATGTTTTTGGTAGTACTGTAGGTAGTTGATTCGCTTTGTCTACTACTTGTCTTGACTTATCTCCCTTCCACACTACTCTACATGTTTTTGGTAGTACTGTAGGTAATTGATTCGCTTTGTCTACTACTAGTCTTGCCTTACCTCCCTTCCACACCACTCTATATGTTTTTGGTAGTACTGCAGGTAGTTGATTCGCTTTGTCTACTACTTGTCTTGCCTTACCTCCCTTCCACACTACTCTATATGTTTTTGGTAGTACTGTAGGTAGTTGATTCGCTTTGTCTACTACTTGTCTTGCCTTACCTCCCTTCCACACCACTCTATATGTTTTTGGTAGTACTGCAGGTAGTTGATTCGCTTGTCGCACTTCTCACAGACTAGGAACTTCTTCAACTTCAAGACTTGAAGCATAACTGACTTGTCAGCAAGACCCTCGGGATGCTCTTTAGTCCACTGGAAAATCAGTTACAAATGTTGACTGTCAAAATCAAAAGAATCTTGTCTTAAACTAGTTGCCATTTAGGGCTATTCCATTAAAACATATACAGGACCCCAGTAAGGCAATTTAATAAACATCTATGGGTGAACCCTATGTTTTCGAAATTTGGTTCTTCAAACTCAATTTTGCATCAATGGGTGGGTGTTCAACTTAAACATTTTTAACCCTTAACCCGCTAAGCACGACTATAATAGCCTTTGCGTCCATTGTAAACCCAGATCAGCCTGCAAGTAACTCGCAGGCTGATCAGGGTTTACAATGTCCCGCTGCTGATCAGTCATTTTCCCCAAAACACCCCCTTGTCACATAAATGGAATGGTCTTAATTCAAAGAAAAAACTGTCCGTTACACGTGTAGCGGGTTAAGCTTTAAAACATACTCGGGACCCTTGGAAGGCACTTATCAGGTACGCATCAGGTATGGAAACCATCTATTTGATGCAGTTTGTAAAGTTTAAATGGGATTGTGTAATTCTCTAAGTAGTAAGGCTACCTAATACTCTGTCAAGTGTTTCATTTTATGCTTTAATACGCATTATTCTGCCCTTAAATCATGTTTGACCGGGTCCTGTCTCTAAATAAATTGGCTTGTATGAGCACAGAAAGCTTGAATTGTAAAAGCATAACGTTGTGTACCCAGACTTGATGTTCCACTGCACAATGTCTTTGCATAAGCGGAGTCTTGGTGGTTGCATAGTCACATCTTGTACATTTAATGGTCTCTTCCTGAAATGTCGAAAATATGGACATTAATATTTAAATATTAAAATAAAAATAACTTATTTATCTGCCAGAGTCAGTGAATTTGATTCGAACTTTGCTCGATGTATGTTTTTATTCAAATAAACATGATAAATGTATGGAACTGCTTTCTTGAAAAGTAAATGTATTATTTTTTAAGAGAAATTGTTTGATCCCTCATGGGATTCAATTCAATGATCCCCTCTAACCTGTTTTGGAGACTTCTTCTTTCTGGCCTTGCCTCCTCTCTTTGGACTCTCAGCTTGATCTGTAAAGGTGACACATTACACACTACATACATCTGTACATATTGTAATAAATAATGAATTCATTAAATAGTTTTTACTTCTGTATTTGCGATAAGAATATTAAGAAGACCAATCCATGGCGGGGGTATAAAACATTATTGTTGATCAGAAAGCTCCAAGTCAGGTCATCAACGTTTCATTAAATTTCAAGTTGTAAATTACACTCCTTGGAAAATCCTTGGAAAATCTAACAAGAATTATTCTGTAGAAGGCAAACATCATACTGCTGAACTAGCAAATGAACTAGCAAATGTTCATAAAGTCAGGGCAAGAAAATTTGTTTCTCAGTTACTCGTCCTATGCAATATTTGAATGGCCAAATTGATAAATTGTTAAAGAATTTATCTGAATTTCTACTCGTCCTGCATCAATTAGCACTTGTCATAGCGAGCGGACGAGTGGAATTTTCGTGCCCTGTAAAGTGTTTCCTTGATTAGGCCAAAAACAAGAGGTCTGTTTCTGTTCTTTTTCCCCAGGGTAAGTCGGTAGGAAAATCATTAATCCTTACTATACTAAATTGAAATCATGAACATCAAAAGCATGTTTTCTTGAACATGTTACATAATATGAGTGCTCCACAACACTTACATCATGTACATGTCTTATAAACCTAACAAGAAATGTCACAGTAAGTGACAAATGCCCCCGAAGTGACCTGTAAGTGTGACCTTGACCTTGGAGCAATATGAAACCAACAAATATATTTAAAAATTATAAAAAATAAAAAAAAAAATTAATTAAAACAAAATAATATATACCAATGTAACAATTTTAAAAAAATTAAAAAAATTAAATAAAATTAAAAAAAAAATTAAAAAAATAAAAAATAATAAAAAAATTGTGCGCGACACGATGTCTTGTTGTGGTGAGCAATTGTGCAAAAAGTTATTTGAAAATCCATCCATTATTGTCAGAGTTATGAAGCAGACACTAGTGTACAGACGAACGGATTTTGACCTTTGACCTCTAAGTGTGACCTTGACTTTTGAGCCACAGACCTGGTTTCTGTGCGCGACACATCGTCTTGTTGTGGTGAACAATTGTGTGAAGTTATTTGAAAATCCGTCCATTATTGTCAGAGTTATGAAGCGGACACGATTGTACCGACGAACGGACAGACAGTGCGACTACTATATGCCACCATTCGGGGGCATAAAAAAGAATCACTTAGGGTCGGGGCCTCAAAAATAGGGTCGGTCAGAAGACCAGAAACAAACCTTTTTTTTCCGGCCTTATAGCAGAAGGTTTAAGACCCAAAATTGAATATGTATAATCATGATAATGCCTAATAAGCAAGTTAATCTGTTTCATTCACAATGGAACATATAAAATCACAAGAAAACTTAAAATCCGATACATTACAGTGCTCAGGCAGGCCCTAAATTGATAATGACAGACCCTGAATTAATTATATAGTAAAATACGGCAAAAAGGGACAAGCCCAAACCAGATTTTGACAGGCCCCAGGCCTGGGGCTACCGGTATCCTATTTTCTGACCACTGCATTGATCGACATGCAGACTTTTGGTCTCAATAAATGCCCCCAAAAATGTTACGCCCCCGGGGGCATTTATTTCGGATTATACGGTATATTTCAATTAAAACAGTTCAAAACAAACGACCAGATTTCCCCTAATAATAACACCCAGGCACTATGCAAAATGCAGAGTACACAATGTTGTTTATGAAACACAGGTTTAACACAGCTGTAAATAGAGCTGCATGTACTTAAAAGCAGTTCTTGCCAGATTGTATACTCCAATCTGAGCCCCAAATGTCATTAGTGCTGTTCCGATAAATCGATTTAATCAAGCATCGGTCAGTTAAGCTTTTTTTCCGATTACCTAATCATTTACAAATTTATGATCGAGTTTATTCGGCTGTTGCAAAATTATAACTTATTTTATTCTCTTGTACTAAAATGCACAAGAGAATGAAATACGTTGCAAGTTTTAATTTTGCAAAAAGTAATCATGTATCTCTAAAAGTGTATCACAATTTATACTAAAGATACATACTCAGTGTTCCCATTCACGCACATATGTGCGTGAATCACGCACAGAAAACTGACCTCGTACGTGCATGCACGAACAGAAAAAAAAAACAAAAAAAAAACTGTTGTCAACTTAAATATTACACTGTGTTGTGTATTGCCTTCAGTAGCAAATAAAGTATGTTGAAAGGTTTAAAAATCTTAAAAATTCATAGTGTACCCCCTAAATTTGTAGTGTACCCCCAAAATTTTACAGTAGGGGGTACATGTACCCACAAATGAAAAAGTCAGTGGGAACACTGATACTTGGTCAGTGTCATTCAACTACTTAATGACCAAACATACTTAAATTGTGTTACTTTTCTTCATTATAGCCTGAAAAGGCTTACACTAGGCCGACGATAAAAAATTGTTGGTTTGCTGTTTCCCTACCCATGAAAAAGGGCCCTACTCAAAACTTTTTATAGCAATTCTTTAACATATTTTTTTTAACTATCTTTAGTACATTTTTCTTTCATTTCTTAAGGTTTTTACTGTCTTCAGATAAAAAAAAAATCCACCTACCTACCTACCTACCCACTTATAAAATCCTGGGTCGGGAAACAGCAAACAAATGTATTTTCAAGGATGGCCCTGGTCTCTTACATGGAAGCCATGTTTAATCGATGAATGATCGATCATCGGTTGGTGGAAACTCCTGATGATCGATCCTGAATTTTGAACCGATTCCCAACACTAAATGTCGTTCACACTAAATATAACAATTTCTTTTTATTTTACAATTGAACATTTATTGAATTTCAAAGTTTTTTGGATTTTTAGAAAGGCGGGAGGTACTTGTAATTATTTGGGGAAATACGGTAATCTAAAGTGAAGTTTTCCAATTACAAAAGTTCAATACATACCATCAGAATCTTCAATATCGAAATCTATATCCTCTTTTTTCTTCTTTTTCAATGACTTTAATTTCACCTCTAATTTCTCCTCTTCTGATGCACCTTCATCCATGGTTGCATAATCTACCACCTTCCTTTTACGCCCCCTCGGAGTTGTTTTCGGTGTTTTAGCAATAACTTTTGACTGATTAAAGGATGTGTTAAGATGATCAGATTCCATTACCTCTGTTTTAACTTTATTTTTAAACGACGCTCGTTTTGAACTGCTTGTTTTCAGTACTGTTTGACTTGTCTCTTCTTCATCTTCTGTTTCCATATCATTATCTGAGTCTAATTCTGCTTCTTCGTCATAATATTTCCTTCTACTTCTCGATGAATGTCTTTTTGAACTACTAGTTTCAGATGTTTTTAAATCTCTTTCTTCACGATCTACTTCGGAACTTTTTTCGGAGGAATCAAGAGCGTCAGACTTTGGTTGATACTTTTTAACAACTCGGATACACCTAGATACAGCTGTTTTAGAATGTTTTCTATTTAGTTCTTCCGACTTTTTATCTATCATATTCTCTGAAGTGTCTGAATTCAACTCCTGCACTTTAGCAATTGATGACGATGTTGAAACTTTTTCATTTTCGGAATTTGTTTTGGGTTTAATATTAGGCTGACCCAATTTAAAAAGGTTAGCTTCGATTCTTTTTTTCCGAATATATTCTACAATATCTCTTAACATTTTTAAATCATCAGAATTTCCTACCATCCTTTCGATAGTTTGATTTGCTAATTCTAAATCTTCTTTGACACAGGCTTCATCTTCTATTTTATCTTTTAATGTCTGTGACTTGGGAGGTCTACCTCTTCTTTTGGTTTTTGGAGTCACAACATCCAAACTGTCATTTGACATGTTGACAGACTTTTTATCTATACTACTGTCTGGAGTCTTCTCGATGTTAATTTTAAATTCTGAATTTTGATTTCGAGGTCTACCTTTTCCCACAGAGCAAGGTGTCGCAAAATTTTGATCAATATCTTTATCGTCTAATGTAACATCTTTATCAAGTTTAGGAGCTCGAACTCGTTTTTTGGCAGATTTCGGTGTTTTTTTATTACCCGAATCACTAATTTCAATATTGGAAGCATTTACACTTTCGTCCGATTGAGTCATTGTACTTTTCCTTTTGGAAATAGGAGTCATATAATTTGCACTTTCATTAATATCATGAACATCCATCTTTGTGTCTTCAACTTCCTTTGCCTGTTTATCTTGAGGTTTTGGAGTCTTTTTCTTACTGGCATGCTCACCAAGTATCTGCTCTTGCACATCCTCCTCTTCTAGTTGAGACTTCTTGTAAGATTTGTCTGCGGTTTCTAGATAAAACTCGTCCCAATTTCTAGGCTTTCTTTCTCTTCTAGGATAACTTTTTGCACTCCCAGTAATTCCATTACTAGCCTCTTCATCAGTTTTTAGTTCATACTGTTTCTTATGACTAGTGATATCAATGGGAGAAGGCGCATCTGGGATATCGGCAATTCCTTTGGGCCGTCTTCCAGGACGTTTGGGTGTTTTTCCATCCTTTGGGGTGGATCTGTGCACGCTGTCATCCATTGCAACTTTATATCAATCCTGTAACAGAACAATGGCAGTTATATAACTATAGAGTTTCTATCCAATCGTCAATATTTTTACACCAGTTTGCCTTTTAACACCAGTTTGCATGAGAACGACAAGACGTTATGTCATACAAACAAAACAAGTGGTCTGGAACCGGAACTCTTCGTTAAATTCCGTAATCCATATTTCCTAGTGGCAGAATCTAACAAAGACAATCGGAACGTCATTTGGCGTTCCCGCCACTGAGGGGAAAAGGCCGAGCAATGTTCCATACCGTGAAAAGTGGGAGATATTTTGCAGTAGAGCAAACAAGTAGATATGTTTTCTATTCCCAGTATTTCCTATACAAATCACAAACAAATATGTAATATAAGTAAATAATATTCCTTTGTGTTGAATGTGGGCTGGCATGGATAGATAGCACATTGGAACAGAAATTCGGAGGACTTGGGTGCAAGCCTCGCTGGTGCCACTTTCAATTCTTTATTTAAACTCTGTTCCTTATGGTAGGTGGTAAACTCGTCACAATATGAATAGAACATTTTTAGTCCCAAAAAAACTCAAACCAAGCTCGAGCAGGAGGCGGTTTAGGTGCATTTGGAATGAATGAATGAATGGTGTTTTAAGGCACGTCGACACATAGATGCATTTGGAAGATATCTCTACATAATATGGAAAATGCTGGTCACGTTATTAATACCGAGGCAAATGTCATCTAGAACTATCACTGGAGGCGATGAATACCCCCGCTTAAATTCTAAGTCAAACAAACTGAACGGGTCATAATTCTGTAATTAATTAGGCAATCAGCAATGGGTGATGTAGAGGGACAAAGGTCATCTGTTGTTATGTGTATATAAAGTTTGGGAAAAACACATTCAGAATTGTTTGAGGAATGCATGTAACAAAAATATCATTTATGTTACGCGACGGGACAAAAAGGTGTTGTATGACGGGAAGGGATGCGAGTCTGGACGTGACGGGACGTTACAAACGTGATTCCCATATAGCCCCAACTTCACTCTAGACGTATACTTATTATACCCCGGCTTTCACGGGGATTTTATCTCACCGCGGACACGCTGATTTTGACATGGGGTTTTGGAGGGACAGTCCACTTAACGCGGGGACAATAACTTTTGACACAATCACCGCGATTCGCCGTGATCCGTTTTGATTCGCACACCGCTTTACCCGGTGTGAAATCGCAGGCCATCGCCGCGATATGGCCTGCGATTTCCCTTCAGTATCAATGTACACTTTTGCAGTCAATTTAATGCATTATTATTCAATAACTAAAAAAAAGCAGAAGACAATTTTATTTTGTTTTCGAAAAATTCAAATGCCTGGATAATGTATTCACAATAGTTATACGGCGGTTCCTATTACCGACTTCGCGGTGACTGAACATAAAATTCAATTAGTAATTCTTATACTGAACATTAGAATTATATTTTTAATTAATCGTTATTTGTAACACATTTTACTATTCTGCTGTTGATTATTAATACATTGGACGAAAAATATGTGTTATTAAATGCATTAAAAGTTTGAAATACGTATTGCTTTCGAAATTTATCACAGAGAATCGCGGTGATTGCTTTCTTTCGAGACTGGATTTTGCAATCGCGGCGATTTTTACGGTCGCGGTGAATGCCCGCGATATTTCGGGTGACAATCCGCGGTACGATTGCGGGGATTTGTGACTTCGATTGAAAAACGGCCACGGGGATGCTGTGAAAAAGTCTTTATCCGCGTGGCAGCGACTGTATATGTAACTGTATTGATTCGATATATCTGAATCAGCATTTCGTTATAAAATTTCATAATCACTCAGATGATAGAGACCAAAGTAAACAATAGGTTAATTGGAATGGTCGAAGATTGATTTTGGGAAGAATTTGTTTCATTTAACATGATGGAACGATTGAAGTATGCCATTAAATGTCGCGAACACGGTAGCGTCCAACAGCTGTAGGGGCCTAGGAATCTTTATGTGAGGAAGCTATCCAGCTGGCTTGCGGAACGTCAGTGGTTCTACCCAGGTGCCTGTCCGTGCACGAAAATTGCCCAGAGGGGCACCTGGGGTCTTCCTCCACCAATATGGAAGCTGGAAAGTCGCCATATGACCTGAGCTGTTGGTGCGACTATAAAATCCAATTCAGTTCAATTCCAACAGCTGTTTGATGAAAAAATGGCTCCAGTGGAAAAACCAAGACCAATACTAGTAATGACCAGCTGTCCTAAATTCCAGTCCCAGACTGGCCGGGGGTAAGTTTACCTGATAGCATTGAAAAACCTTGGCAATGGAAATTGTTTATTTCACGCTGCGTCCTTGGGACTAAGTGGTAAGTAAAGAGAGCATTCATGATTATAAAATGACACACATAAACCAATGCTTTTTTCTACATTTTGGGAACATAACTCATACCCTCAAAATTGGGAATTTTAGCGCGATTTTTCATAAAATTGGGAAACAAAACAGTCAAACATTTATTTCATAATTGTAACTTTCTTACTGTTTAGAGTACAACAAGCTCAAAAGAGCCATTTAAAAGCATTTCGTATTCAATACTTGTCACATTTTTGCTACTTTTCAATGTTCTTTCTTTTTCTTCTTTCAATTGGGAATTTTCTTCTCAAAATTGGCAAAAATGTAGATATGTTTTGTCATTGGGAATTTGACCCAATAACGGCTATAAAAAAAGCCAAAAAAAAGCCGTGTAAACTATATACACATGAAAACTCTTTGTTTTAAAAGTATTGTGTTTTTAGTCACTATATGTCATGTACAATTATATGCGATTTATATTGCACCCATACTAAATTTAACATGGAGATTCAGATGTGTCCTCTCGTCTATGCGCCGTCTACGAGTCAGCATTGTTATCAACTTTGGTATGCAGTGGGTTACATACAGGTACTAGAAAGTAAATTTGGTGTGCGATGGTATTTTCAATTTGGACCACGCCCAAGGAACCAGGGTCGTCCATCTGCATGTCAGACTGCTATCTTTATAGCTCACCTGAGCAGGTAGTGCTCAAGGGTAAGCTTTTGTGATCTGTCTTTGTCCATCGTTCGTCCGTCCGTATTCCTTATCCTAATTATTTTGATACCCTTTCGTCAATTTGTTCAAACTTCACATGTATAATACTTATGATAGTATATGTAGCTATCCATTTTGCCACTTTGGGATGTGACAACCCAAGGGCCATTATGGGGTGGGACGTAAAACAAATCTTCTCAGAAACTGCCAGTCTTTGCAGCTTTTAATGAGCAGGTATTGCTCCGAGGTGAGCTTGTGTGATCGATATTTGTTCGTCCTTTGTCCGCATTCCACATTTTGTAACCCTACTAATTTTGATACCTGTTGGTCAACTTTGCGGCTTCAAAACGGAAACTGTATTGTATTTGGCAAATTTAATTAGTGAATGTTGAACAGTTAATATGTTCATACGTTCTAATACAATATTGTTGTTGTATTATATGGTTGTTGCTGTTGTAAACAAAATTATGGACGCCCCAATATGAAACCCTTCGTTATGCCCCTGAAGTTTCAAACTATTATATAAAGTAGATTCTGAGATATAAGCTTACATATAAAACTTTAAGCAGCAGATGTAGACGATTAAGTGGTGAAAATAGCTTGAGCTAAAAAACAAAGTTGCGATCATAGCGCAGTATGGCTCTAAGTCGCCATTTCGCGTTACCTTGAAAGGCTTTGAACAAGTCAGACTTGGCGGCCTCTGCCAAAGGTAAGGGTCACGTCTTTGATAACTTAAGAAAGATAGATTCTTTTGATTGGGATCCAGTATAATCATGCCATGATTATACTGGATCCCAATCAAAAGAATCTATGATTCATGGAAGTCCGAAGCGAACCTACATGTATTTCTATTCTCTAAAAGTAATTTATAAGGAGCTTCATTTTTATGCCGACATTAGTTCATAACTGGTCGAGTCGGTTCGTATATTGTTGATTTGACTTTTGAGTTATTTTTTTAGACTTTGTTTAAGACTGACAAATTCTAAACATTACACTAGCACCTTTTCCACTACAAGTACAAGATAAATATAATTACCCCACCCACTAAAAAGCTTTGCAAAGTGACCACGCTTCCAAATGCATGTACTCAACATTTAACTAGTTTTGTGTAATGTTTACACATAATAAAAGATTTCTAGTGATGTTGCTGTATTAAAAAATTGTGCAGACTTTAAAAAAATGTATACCATTAATAAAGATGTCTTTTTCGCAATGATCCTATCGCTACTCTCAGGACTCGAACCAGCGCGGAGAAATCAGTGGTATGGTAATATACTACTCAAACTAATCGGACGAACTGATGTCGTTATCGTCACACAATAAACTTGCATCTTCTCGGAAACTGCTCTCCAATATTGTTGATTATATAACATGCATCAAAGCTGGGACAAAAATTGAAACTTCATATAGGTCCTGGTCACAGATAAAATTTATAAAAAAAATATCGTCAAAATACATATCTTATAGAAACTTTCGCACAGACCTAATAACAAAATTAATGTCTGTGATTTTCACGACAGGTCAACATGGTACAATAAGACACTTGAAGAATAAAGCAGTGTGACAGTTAATCACCTGTGCATATCTGCATACGCTATCAATCAAATCACAGACATTTTAATAATTTGTTATTAGGTCTGTGATCAAATGTTTCCCTCTTATCATGGATATGGTACTATGGTACCACATCACTCCATGGTACTATATGATGCACAGGCCCCTGACTGTAGCAGCATAGGGAGCTCATACTCTAGTATGAGTGATGAAAGTGGATTGATATCCCCTGACCCTACTCAGGACAGATCCAACAGCTTTAGCGATTCTTCATTACACACAGTTGGAAGCCCCGAAGCTGCTTCATCACCCAAACCAGCCAACTTAGCCTCCTCATCGGATAAAGGCTTCAAGAAACAGTTTCGCATCTTGAACATTAACTTCCAGAGCATCAGGAATAAAGGTTGCAACATTGATGTCTTGGTTGATTCAACTCGTCCGGACATAATCTTCGGGACTGAAACATGGCTTTCAGATGATATTCCAACTACATATTTCTTTGACACAAACCTCGGCTACAAAGTTTACAGGAACGACAGGACAGGGGACCCACACGGAGGTGTCCTAATAGCCGTCAAAGACGACATAGAACTGTTGAACGTCAAGAGTAGCAACAAGGTTGAAATGATATCTGGCACTTTGAAAGTTTCAAAGAACAAGAAGATAGTACTCGCTGCATACTACCGCCCACCAGACAAAGTTGATGAAGACTACCTCTCCAAGACGCAGGAGGAAATCACCAACCTCAAGGCCACCTATAAGAATTCAATCTACATCATCGGAGGGGACTTTAACATACCTGATGTAGACTGGGATAAGAACACAGTTACAGGCAGCACACACTACCCACGTAGGGTCAGCCAGACTTACTTGGACATTGCATTGGACATGGGACTTGAGCAGATGGTAGACTTCCCTACTAGGCTACAGAACACCCTTGACCTCATTTTCACCAGCCACCCAGGCTTCAAGATCAGGTGTAAACCATTGCCACCAATCGGACTGAAGAGTGACCACGACATTGTTCTGTACGACACAGCTCACCAACCTATCCGCACTAGGATCCCCCGAAGGAAGATCTACCTTTGGAAGAAGGCCAATATAGAGGGAATCAAGGACTCCATATCAGACTTTGGGAGGATATTTATCCAGGAAAACTTTGCAACATTAGCGTCCTTGTGGGCCTCCTTCAAGTCAGCAATCGAATCCATAATCGACACTCATGTGCCAACAAAGATGACCAGCTCTAGACTGACTCATCCGTGGATCAACACATCTATTAGAAGAGCCACCCGACGCAAACAGAAGGCCCACAGGAAAGCAAAGCGCACGAAGGACCCATTGGACTGGGTGAGATACAAGAGGCTACAGACAGAGGCACAGGCATCTACCAGGAAAGCACAAAAGAAGTTTATGGTAGACATAGTCAGCAGTGATTTTAAAGATAAACCAAAGCGCACTGGTCCTTTGTCAAAAGCAAACGACAGGAATCCAACGGTGTGTCAGCACTTATCAACAAGGACGGCTTCCTACAAAGCGAGAGCACCAAGAAAGCTGACATACTCAACGACCAGTTCCAATCTGTATACACCAAGGAAGACACAAGCAGTATCCCGGACAAAGGACCAAGCCCCTACCCAGCAATGGAAAGGATCAGCATTCACCCCAACGGTGTAACTAAGCTCCCCACAAAGCCACAGGTCCAGATTGAATACCTACCTTTATCCTCAAGGCCTCAGCTAAGGAACTGGCACCAATCTTGACCAGACTATTTCAAACTTCAATAGACATGGGAGATGTTCCCGACGACTGGAGGGAGGCATTACTAGTCCCGCTTTTCAAAAATGGAGATAAGAACATTGCCTCCAATTACAGGCCAGTTTCACTCACATCAGTAGTATGTAAGATACTCGAACACATCATCCACAGCAGCGTCATAAAGCACTTCATTCATCGCCAGATCCTGTGTGACAACCAGCATGGATTCAGATGTCGTCGCTCTAGTGAGACCCAACTTATCACCACCATACAGGGTATAGCCAGTCAGTTGCGTAGAGGAAGGGACCCAGTAGACGTCATTCTACTCGACTTCGCCAAGGCATTTGATAAGGTACCCCACAAGAGATTACTTTACAAACTTCACTACTACGGAGTGAGAGGGACCACACTACTCTGGATTAAGGCATTCCTGGACCAAAGGAAGCAACAAGTTCTCCTGGAGGGCTACAAGTCTACTCAAGCTGATGTCATTTCAGGTGTTCCACAAGGAACAGTACTGGGACCATTGTCATTATTGGCCTACATTAACGACCTACCGGAAGTAGTTTCCTCATCAGACGCTCGCCTCTTCGCAGATGACTGCTTGCTGTATAAACACATCAAGAACGACGCAGATGAAGCACAGCTCCAACAGGACCTTTCAGCCCTAGAAGAATGGGAGCAGAAATGGCAGATGACATTCCATCCTCAGAAGTTCACGGTGATACATATAGGTATAAAAGGAAGTTCTGTAAGAAGAACTCATACATGCTCCACGGCCACACTTTAGAAGCAGTTGACAGTGGAAAGTACCTAGGTGTCACTATCAGCAACGACCTGTCATGGAAGACTCATGTGGAAAATACAGCTGGAAAGGCTTCAAGAACAGTAGGCTTCCTAAGACGTAATCTGCGGGGATGCACCAAGAACGTGAGAGAAGCTGCATACACTTCACTAGTGAGACCCACACTCGAGTACGCTTCTACAGTATGGGACCCTTACCATGCAGAGGATGTCAATAGGATCGAGCAAGTGCAGAGACGGGCCGCTCGCTTTGCTCACAACAACTACCACGACAAGACCCCAGGATGTGTCACAAAGATGGTAAAGGACCTAGGTTGGGATACACTAGCCAACAGACGGCGAACCCACCGGCTCTCTATGCTTTTCAGAATACAGCATGGTATTTTAGACGTAGATGCAAGCCAGATATTGCACCCCAACGACAGGCGTACCCGAGGCAGCCATCGTCTACAACAGCCGAGAGCAACATATAGAGTATACAAAAACTCCTTCTACGCCCGGACCATCATCGAGTGGAACCACCTACCCACTTCAGTCACCGATGCTGCTACGATAGAGGAGTTCAATGTCGCCCTTGGACACTACCAGGCGACTATCATAGCAACCCAGTAGTCTCCATTAGGCCATGTACATAGTTTTAATTTTGAAATACCGATTTTTAACTGTAAATACCCAGGGAAAGAGGCGGCTGTCTCACTCCCATCACAGGTCATAAGTACATTCTCTCTTGAGAATCCTGACCTTAACCGGAAGAAGAAGAAGATGTATTTAGATCTATGCTCTTATGTTACCAAATAATTTCTCTTTTACCTCTGCTCGTTCGCAAACCTGTTCAAGGTCTTATTGAAAGAAGCATTCAAAACTTTGGTGAAAATTCGAAACAAAGGCGATCTGCCAGATTTGTTTGCAATAACTATAATTACCAAAGTAATCCAGGGGTTAATTTGTACAAACTTGCAAAATTAAAAATGAGATTGACCCAACAGTTTTTTAAGAGTTTCCTAAGGGTTTGAGAAGATTTTTAGCTTCTTTGTGTATATCTTTATTACATTTCTATGGGTGAAAGATTGGGATTTCTCAGTGAAAGAATATTCATAATCGCTAAGTAATAGATAGAGTCTGGTCTCAGGAGTTGGCTAATTTAAACACCGAGATGGGCGTAGCCTTATCAAGGTGTTTAAATAACCAACGAGATGAGACAGACTATCTTTATTCCTCTATCTGGTAGTTGTAGTACGGTATAGCCACACCCATTTAGTTACCATAAATTAAACGATTTAATGCTTTGCATTCATCAAAGGAAATGTCACCGACGATGCTACAACTATTAATAACTAACTCCGAGCACAAAAATAACTAACAGTGACGTTGAGTCATGGCGCCATTTGACGTCGACGTCATCCGCTGATTTAAACTGATTTATAGTGTAATAGGTTATTTAACTTCTGTGTTCGATTATAAGGAAATCCTTCACTCGATGGTAGACGAGCTTTTTGCCCCCACTCACTCACTCAATCTCTCCCAGAGGCATTACATTGTATGTACATGCAAGGAACGACAACTCTGGGTAGAGATTGTCACTCACTCACAAACGTTTATTCGTGAACCACACGTCTACCATCTCGTGCATGATTTGTTTTTCACTCACTCTCAGACTTGCTCATTCGTGAACCACACGTCTACCATCTCGTGCATGATTTGTTTTTCACTCACTCTCAGACTTGCTCATTCGTGAACCACACGTCTACCATCTCGTGAAGGATTTCCCCTATAATCCATCCTAGTAGTTAAATAATTTCTATATATTTACAAACACTGGAACCCAAGTCGTTCTTTTACTCCGATAAATTCATTCAATCAAACTTGATCCTGCATTATTGATAATTTCTAAAATACAATGGTAAACATGCGCTCAAGAACGTCATTCTAATTAAGAAGTAGGTTTTGTTTTAATGTTTGCCTAACAAAATAATAGCATGGATGTCACGTAACCTTACTTTAACAATTCAGAAATAAATGGATCGTACACAGTATGCGGACCAGTCATGTGAAGTTCTATCACAACTGGGCAAGCGGCTTCTGAGGAAAAGTTGAATATTATATTTAAGAAACGTTTAAGTGTTCACAAGTCAAACTATGTGTTACCCTGGCGACAATTTCTTTATTTACAATGTCCCGTTTATTGGGATGACAATAAGGATAGGATGAGGTTTGGTGCACCCTAGAACCTGGTTTAAACCCACAGCGACATTTCTTTGCCACTGATTTTTTAAAGGCTATTGCCCTATTGTCATCCCCTTTATGTTTGTGATGTCATATACCTTGCCTGTTATTTATCCTTGTAATTGTTTTTTTTTCTATGTGTACTTTTGGTCGACTGTGGTCCTTGAATGCTGTATTTTTTTGTTCGACTTTTATATCTACTTTTCTAAACAATTCAAGGAGCTTAATTACGTGGCCCTGCCATTCCAAGTTTATAAATATATAAATAATTAGACCGGCGGTTGGGGAGGCGACTTTGTTGGACCAAACATGATGATCTGGGATATAACGAACACTTCTGAACAGACATAACATTTTGTCATCCAATGTGTGTTAAGCAGTGTTTTAAATTGGATGCCTGGGGTGGGTTTGGGTGGGGTTCATGTTACCGCCATGACTGTATTCGAACATCCTTGATTGTCTAGGATAGAAAAAATCAATCCTGGAAAAAAATGCTGTTACAATATGTCGAATGGTTTTAGAGAACATGGTTTAGTTATAGTTTTCCCAATATATCTCTGTCTACACACATGTGACCTCAGTGAGGGCATTTTTTTCCATATGATTAAACTCGATAGTCAAGGACATCTTGATCATTTCGCAAAAACAACTGTCAACGTATTCCCAATAGTTCTTGAGAAAAAGAAGAGTTTTAAGGTTATGTTTTCACGAATATCACGCGGTGCACCATTTTCAAGGCTGGGGTAGACGAAAAGCAAAACAAACTTTCAATTATGTGCTGGATTCCTAAATTACACAAACAGCCTGATAAAGACTTGATGTCTATTGCGCGAAATATCCAGCAAAAAACACGGGGTTGACCAATTTGCTTTTTTTTATATCAATAGTTTGAAGAGACCCTCTTGAATTTGTCCATTTCACTGACATTTTCAAATGTGTCACTACCCAGTATTAGATATACAGATCTGGGCTCAGAAACATTCAGGCATATCCTAACCTGTATGAAATCATGAACTTGTCCCATTATTATCACCTGCAACAAAAAAAGAGAAAATATTTGCACATTTTAAGAAATAAACAAGAACCGAATAACACAGATTTTTTTTTTAAGCTGCAGAAAGTTCCTACCCCTACCGTGACCTACCGTGACTGCCAAGGGAAATAACTGTTTAGTGAGACCTATATACAACCTTACCACACAACCTTAACTCAAAGTCAAGCTTATTACTATCATTCTACAACTTTTTGCTGGAGAAAGAACTACATTTGTTTTAAAGCGTTTTTTTACTAAGGTCAATTTGGACAATTACTCTATTATATGTGGTCTTGCCAAGAAGTTCGTGAAATATTTTTTCCCTAATGGATACTATTTTCGTCAGCTATTGAACTACCGTTTATAAACAAATTGTTGGTATTCCTATTGGGACGAACTTTGCACCTCCTGTCGCAGATTTTAATTTGTTTTGTATGAATAAGATTTCATGTTCAGTTTTTCACCAGATGTGATTGAAACCTTTAATGACACCGCTCGGTATCTGCATGACATACTGAACATCGACCACGTTTTCTTTTCTACTATCATAGAGAACTCAACAAAGCCAATATGTCAGACACTATCTCTTCTTTTCTCGATTTACATATCTCTATTGAAAATGGAGAAGTAATTCGCAAAGTCTTTGGCAAGAGAGAGGATTTTAATTTTAATATTGTTAATTATCCCCACTTAGAACAACTTCTTCTGGGGTCTACGTTTCTCAGCTGGTTCGTTTTTCTAGTCTTCGTGGCCGGGATAGTAAAGACGCAGCATTTAAAACGTTTTTGGTCTCTCACCGCTGCGGGTTCGAATCCTACAAGGAGCTCGATTGGTAAGTGAGAAAGTGTCGATTCTTACGGATGGCGGGAGGTATACAGTACTGGTTTCACCCAGGAAAATGAGGTGGTCTGCCTCTACCACAAAACAAGTCGACCGTCATATATTGCCTAACATGTGCTAAAATGTGATAAAAATGACGTAAAATACCATTCAAACAAATAGTTTTCCTAGAGCGTGTAGTGGACTTTAATATTAGTGAACTTTGTATACCGGGTGGCGGGAGGTATACAGTGCTGGTTACAACAGGACAAATGAGGTGGCCTGCCTCTACCACAAAACAAACATGTGGACCGTCATATATTGCCTAACATGTGCTAAACATTTGCTAAAATGACGTATTCAAACAAATCTTTTTTCTAGTGTGTAGTAGAGTTGTGGACTTCAACCCTTAACTGTGACACTTTGTTACGAAAATGGAATGGTCTTAATTCAAAGAAAGAACAGTCCATTATATATATGTAGCGGGTTAAGGGATACATATTAGTAAACTTTGGATACCCCAAGAGGAACCCAAACAGGTACTAGTACCGTCCAGTACACTTCGAAAAACCTTTTACGAATTTTATTTTCGTAATCCTGATCTACTTTTGAAATATAAAGATAATATTAAAGATATAGATATATTAAGAACTATTCTGCGAGTAATATCACAACCTGACTTCTATGGTGTCGTGATTTACAAACTTCATAAGATCATTGGTCATAATCACTTTCAGACAATCTTTATTAGACTTCTTTAAGACAGGTTAATATTGCAACGCTTTGCATGTTTAGTGATTGACCCATTTACAGTTCGCCACTATACGTTCCTCTTTAATTGTACTATGACCTGACATATTGTTGACCTATGATGACGTATTGATCTATATTGTCAAAATATAGTAGCTTTTGGTGTTTGTGTTAAATCTTGTTTTGTCGTACCCTAACTGGTTTGTTCTCTTGTTGCTCTGGCTTCTGTCAACTCAGTATTCTGTCAAGTCAGTAATACTTGTATTGTGGCTTTCTAGGATTTTTTGTTTTTATGTTCATATATAGATGATCTATGTGTTATACTTATATTGTCTATTAATGCTGCCTTATTTGTTAGAGAATATGGCCTGGCGGGAATTTCTTTATTTACCCTGTCACGTTTTATTGGCATGACGAAGGATAATAGTTAGGTTTGGTGCACACTAGAACCTGGTTTAAACCCTCGGCGTCCCATTGGCCGCTCCAAGGCGGTAGCCCTATTATCAACCCGTTTGTGTTTGTGATGTCTCAAGCTTTGATTCGCATTAACTTTGTAATTGTTGTTTGTTTTAATGCGTGTTATTAAGACTGTATTCTGTGAAAGCACCTTTATACTTACTTTAATACCTATAGATATATATGCACATCACAAACTAATAACATATCGGCCAATCTGTTTATCTGTGTTTGAATCGAAAGTGTTCTCGAGGTCAAATTAAGATGTGCTTTTTAATAGTTCAAAGTAATATATCTGCCACTTCGTTTGCTCATATAGGTTTAAGATAATTTCTTGGACTTCATGATTATACACATTCTTACAACTGATCAACGGCAATTTGAAAGAAAATAGGGAACTACAGTGTCCACCATGCAAACTATTGTGGGTTTGAATTTGTCAACACTTAAAGGGATATATTTTTAAATAACTGGTAGAAGATTGAAATGATTAAGTACGGTCATTTTTAAATAAAAACACAACGACGCAATGCTTTGTTTTCATTTATTTGCTACAAACAACACAAGCAAGTTCTCTCCCTTGGACGTACGGCAGACAGGGCAGAGAGCCGCAAACGGCTTCTACGACGTACAGCAGGTTGCCGTCCATGCTTGCGCTACCATTTTGACGTATAGCTTCAGCGTCCTTGTCCACACAGATGTATTCGCTGGAAGAATGGTGCCATCGTGCATCTGACATCAAATACCCAGTGTACTCTAGGTGCCAACCTGCAAAAGTACAGGTTTTAAATTTGACGAAATAAAAAGTTTACCCCACCCACATATTCACATTGAATTACTTTGGATGGATATACGTATCTGGGTAATACACTTTTTGGTCAATCTATTCGTCTTGGAGTTAGATAGATTCTGGGAAAAAGTAACATATGATGCAGTAATATACATTTGTGGCAGATCATACTTTGTTGTAAATGCTGGTCACTTGTATATTTACAAAATAAATGTATTTTTAAAGTGTAGCAGACGTTGTTTTTGTTTTTTGTTGTTAACGAGAAAGCTATATTGCCTTGTCGGGACTTGATTTTATAACTTTTATCTACCAGTTACATTTTGATCAACGATCAAAGTGTTATTGACAACATAGGTGATTGTCGTGCAAGTGATTTGTTGTTGGAACCAACTGTTCCTGTAGTGTTCCGATGAGTAGTGCATCTCTTCCATTGTATGTTCCATATTCAAAAAATCTCTACGAAACACGCTTTAATCAGTTGATGCGTTCGTTCTTATTAATACACGCATTCTTTAAACATGCATGTACGCTTGAAACTTTGATTAGAAATAGAGTCACGCAACTTCAGATGCATATTTATGTATTAAAGTTATGCATATTCGTGCATGCTCATTCTTAGGCACGGAAATAATAAGCAAATATAAAAAGTGTACGCTGTTAAAGACTGTAAATATCGAAATAATAGCTGTCACAAACCTGAGAGTGCTAGCAATATAAGTTACTAGAAGGGTATTCCAACACTTGTGGCTGTCGTGTGCTTATTTCAGCAAGTGAAGATGTGCGTGAATTGTCATGATCACAGATCAAATCATTTTTAAGTTATGATTAAGAGCTTGGTTAGTTGCCGGTTAAAGTTTTATGAAAAGGGATAACTGCCAAAATGAAAGTCATATTTATTGGACATGTGTAAGAACATCCATTGAGGTAAGATGAAGATGTGTGCGATGTTTTGGGAATATAGGTAAAATAGTTTTCAATTATTGCCAAGGTTAGGTTGCAGGTTAAAGTGTGAGGGGCAACGGACAAAGTGACCCCAAGTTTCTGCCAAGCTACGAATGTGACACAATGACGATTATACGTCACCCTTATACTGTACCTTTATAGCAGTTGGACCTGGCAGGAATCATGACGGTTGTTGCCCGTTCTGATCTACATACAACACACGCGGCATTGTCATTGTCTATCTGGGCGTGGAAGGGACTCATCCCGCTCACATCACTGTCTTCGTACTCTGTCCCGTACATTCTACTGCCGTAGTCTTAAAGTAAATGTGTGCTATTTTAAAAGGAGTAGGAAAGGAAAATCGCCGAACACGATAAATATAAAAAATTTATTTCAGTCTCGGTTTGACTGAGCCTTTTCATAAACGACAGTGAAAAATGCTTGCTACCGTTCACGCACTATAGCCCCGGATTGAAAACTCAATATTTAAATTCTATATAGTACAAACAATTTAGCCATCCCGAAGATGGTATACATATGACGAACTTATGTTTGACTCACAGCATCCTGACAAATCAATGTTCAGCGGTCCTCAACACAACAACAGATCTGGTTAAAACGTGATTAAACCTTATAAAGGCACATGCAAGATAAACCAGAATAAACTTTTAAACACGTCCAATGTAATCTCATTGACCTCGATGGATAGTGGTTGTAAGGGCATACGTTATCTCTGTAATAAACGGATAGTTCAGTGTGAAGTCATATTTCCAAGTTTTAACTACCAATCTTAATACAAACCTTGTAGGCGTGCGCTTCCGCGGACGGGATAGTAAAAACGCTGCGTTTACAACCTTATCGCCTCTCACCGCTGCGGGTTCGAATTCCAAGCGAGAACGTTTCGATTCTTACGGATAGCCGGAGGTATACAGTACTGGTTCTACGCAGGAAAGATGGGGTGGTTTGCCTCTAAAGCTAAAAACATCGACCGTCAGATATAACCTAACATGTGCTAAACATAAAGTAAAATACCATTCAAACAAACAAAACAGACCTTGTAGTCCATCCTTATATGTTGCCGGCCATGTAGGGTCCTCCGGTAAACATACATAATTGGCTGCTCCACCGGTATCCGAGTAATGTTTTCCACCGGTGTAACCTATATACCGTATCATAAAGAAAAACGTCTGGTGAAGTAGAAAGTCTTTTTATGTTATTTTAACATCATTTTAATATTATAAAATACTGGGTCAAACTATTGTAAAGTAATGAAAATAAATATGTAAAACAAATATATATTTTCATGTTAAATGATATAAATGCTCAACTCAACATAAACAATTGGGCATCTTTAATTAGAGATATATTATGCATTATATGATTTAATGATGCGTGGTTAGCCCAAACGGTGGGTAATCCTAAATTGTTTCTGTACGTTGTCAAACAGAGATTACATGACAACTTTATCCAAACTTGGAATAGTAGACTAGCTGATTGAAGCAGAGCACGATTTTATAACTGTATAATTATGTGTTTTCAGGTTTCAACCTTATCTTAATATTTGTAATATAAAAACATTTAAAAATGCCATGACACAATTAAGAGTATCCTCGCACAGACTAGAAATAGAAGCAGGACGTTGGAATAAACCTAATGAGAGAAAATGTAAATTGTGTAATATCCTAGAAGACGAGTTTCATTTTATCTTAGAATCAGTCAGTCAGTCAAGCAATCAAGCAAGCACAATATCAACCAAATCACAAACCACACCAACCAAATAATGAATGAATATATTATAATATCATGCAAACAATCAAACTGACCTTTATATACGGCGTTACTGGAATTATCAGGACAAACTGTGCGACCCCATCGTACAAAAGTACTTCCCATTCCTATTAATAGTAAACGGAAATACCTCTATTAGAACATTGATAACACTTGTTAACAAATTTACTGGTACAGAGATATAAATTTCGGACACCAGTGTCCCAAATACCATATCGCTTTCGTAGCAGACAAGTTTGAAATAAAACGTTACGAGTCCGGGCCCATTCAATATTGAACTCGCATCATCCAAATATACATAAGTGATTCCATATCCTGGGTACTCGTCCAAATTTGTCTTAATCCAGTATCATTTTGACTTTAGATAGATAGATAGATAGATAGATAGATAGATATATAGATAGATAGATAGATATGATAGATAGATAGATAGATAGATAGATAGATAGATAGATAGATAGATAGATAGATAGATAGATAGATAGATAGATAGATAATTTCAAATCCAATAGGCTCTAAGACTCGCGTGGTACAAGTATATACATAAAAATAACATGACAATGTCAGAAAATTGTACAAATGCATAGTATAGTAAGTAATAAATAAATAGTAACTCTTTTTCAAACTTTCGAACACTTGTTTTTTTTTCAAGAAAAATCACAGAAATACAAATTTTAAGTAAAATCCATCTTGTTTAAATGGCTGACGTTATGATCATAACGTAAGCCATTTAAACATCTTGTTGTTTAAATGGCCATTTTAACAACAAGATGGATTTTACTTAACATTTGTATTTCTGTGATTTTTCTTGAAAAAGAACAAGTGTTCGAAAAGTTGAAGAAGAGTTACTATTTATTTAATACTGAATTAACTTTCCTTTTGAAAGGCTAAACATATATTAATATATAGTCATTTAAGTGTGTATCCAGTGGAGAAGGTGATACACTTTTGAGAGAATACCGTTTCTATTCAACAGTAGAGTATAAAAAACCCAAAATGGCCCAAGAGTAACTTTTCTTATAATTTTATGAATTATGCTGCTCAGAGAGGTTTAATCACAAATTTCTAAATAATAAAGCATTTTTAAACCATAAAATTTGGCATGTAAGTACATTAAACATTACTCTGTACAGATATATCAAAATAATTATATAACGTATTCTTTCTAGATCAAAACTTTTATTCCGAACTGTCAAATTTGGAATTTGATGCATCTATTAATAGCTGTACCTGTAAAAGTAAGATCAGTGATTGGTCAGAGTGCTGAAACCTTTATCTTGAAGCAGACGAAATACTAACTGGCTACAGTGTATAAATAATGACGGTGGACTCGACCGAACGCTGGGGTTTAAGTTCCAGGTTAAACCTGTTTTAAAGGGAAATAGTTTTAAAATAATGAATCTGAGAGATATGCGCGTTTATAAGATGCATTCATTAGATCATGTTGAGGAGGTGTGCACAATGTTATTGTTTTACACCTAATACTTTGGAAGTTATTAGCCACAATCACTTGTAATAGGCAAGGTTAAGTTCCAGGTTAAAACTTTTATCAAAGGGAAATAATTAAACAAAATATGAACCAGAGAGTTGTGGGCCTTTATCAGATGTATACATTGGATCATGTTAAAGATGTTTACAAAGTGTCAGTGTTGTAGATCTTATACTTGAACATTATTTGCCACAATAAATTGTCAGGTAAAAGTTAATGGTCAGACGGACAGACAGACGAACGGACAACGGACGTGTTAAACTAGTTTTGCTCTGGTTTTGCCACTTGTACTTTACCGTCTTTTAGTTGTTGGAACTCCATCTTCAAGTTCTGTAATTCTTGATGTATACCAGCCTCTGGATCTGATAAAAATCTTTTGTCGTGTCCGTCTACGACGCCAGCTGCATCTTGCGATAAAAAAAACACATGAACATGATTAATTTACAAATGTCATCCTACACTATTTCTAAACATACAAGCTAATCTACCACAAGACATACTACCCAGCTCACCGTAAACAAGGGGGCGTCCGTGACCGAGTGGTTAACGTCTCTGACTTGAAATCACTTGCCCCTCACCGCTGTAGGTTCGATCCCTCAGGAGCCTAGGAATATTTATGTGAGGAAGCTATCCAGCTGGCTTGCGGAACGTCGGTGGTTCTACCCAGGTGCCCGCCCGTGCATGAAAATTGCCCGGAGGGGCACCTGGGGTCTTCCTCCACCAATGGAAGCTGGAAAGTCGCCATATGACCTTAGCTGTTGGTGCGACTATAAAATCCAATTCAATCAATCAATCACCGTAAACAAAATTATTTTGGGTTTGAGTTTTAACGCCTAACAACTTTTTGCAAAATTTCTTCTTATTCCATAACTTAATATAGGTGATACAAGTTTATCAAATAAGTCAAGTGTGTGACTTACTGGTATATCTGACAATTTATACAGATAACTCAAGTTTAAAAGTTGCTTTTACCGCCTGTGCTGATAAAGAATCAGAAAAGTACCCACCGGTGTACTACGGTAAAAACTATTTCAAGATAGCTAAACTTGTTTACTACTTCGAATTCTGAATTATCATACTTATAGCTTACACCTAAGCAGTTTCTTCCATCTTTCTTAAAAATAGCAATCTAATATGTATTTACATTTACTGTTAAACACCATTTGTCACAATAATCTTTAAGTATTTCTAATCCATCATGTACTGAACCCTTCTCGGATTCTGAAAATAAAATTATATCATCTGCATATAACAATAACAATAATTTAAACATCCCTACATCTACAGCTTGAAATCCCGTTAAACTCAACGTTTCTTCTAGATCAGTAACGTACATAGAAAACAAAAAAGGTGAGAGACACTCACCCTGAGCTACTCCGAATGTACAAGAGAAATCTTCACTAAGTTGTTGATTGATTTAACTTTCGACTATCCATGGATTTAATGACATTTAGTATTTACCCCCTAACGCAGTATTTAATTAGTTCATACCAGGCGATATCCCTAACAACGTAATCAAACACCTTTTTAAAATCAATATGTTCTACATTGTAACTATCGTTTAAGATGTGGTTTATAACACCATGTTGAATAAATGTATTGTTTACATGATGTACTCCCGCAGTACAAGATGCACTCCCGCAGTACATCATACCTGCAATACATGATGCACTCTCGCAATTCATAATGTACCTACAGTATATGATGTACTCCCGCAGTACATGATATACTCCCGCAGTACATGATACGCTCCCGCAGTACATGATGCGCTCCCGCAGTACATGATGCACTCCCGCAGTACACGATGCACTCCCGAAGTACATGCTGTGCTCCCACAGTACATGGTATATGATGTGCTTCCGCAGAACTTGGTATATGCTGTGCTCCCGCAGTACATGGTATATGATGTGCTCCCGTAGTACATGGTATATGCTGTGCTCCTACAATACATTGTATATGATGTGCTCCCGCAGTACAAGATGTGCTCTCACAGTATATGATGTGCTCCCGCAGTACATGGTATATGATGTGCTCCCACAGTATATGATGTGCTCCCGCGGTACATGGTATATGCTGTGCTGCCACAGTACATGGTATATGATATGCTCCCACAGTACATGGTATATGATGTGCTCCCGCGGTACATGGTAATATGCTGTGCTGCCACAGTACATGGTATATGATATGCTCCCACAGTACATGGTATATGATGTGCTCCCACAGTATATGATGTGCTCCCGCAGTATATGGTATATGCTGTGCTGCCACAGTACATGGTATATGATGTGCTCCCGCAGTACAAGATGTGCTCTCACAGTATATGATGTGCTCCCGCAGTACATGGTATATGTTGTGCTGCCACAGTACATGGTATATGATGTGCTCCCACAGTATATGATGTGCTCCCGCGGTACATGGTATATGCTGTGCTGCCACAGTACATGGTATATGATGTGCTCCCGCAGTACATGATGTTCTCCTACAGTATATGATGTGCTCCCACAGTATATGATGTACTCTCACAGTATATGATGTGCTACCACAGTACATGGTATATGATGTGCTCCCGCAGCACATGATGTGCTCCCGCAGTACATGATGTGCTCCCACAGTATATGATCTGCTCCCGCTGTACATGATGTGCTCCCACAGTATATGATGTGCTCCCACAATATATGATGTAGTCCCACAGAATATGATGTGCTCCCACAGTACATGGTATATGGTATATGATGTGCTCCCGCAGTACATGATGTGCTCCCACAGTATATGATGTGCTCCCACAGTACATGGTATATGATGTGCTCCCGCAGTACATGATGTGCTCCCGCAGAATATGATGTACTCCCATAGTACATGATGTATTAACCCAGTACATGATGGACACCCCCAGTACATGATGTACTCCCACAGTACACGATGTACTCCTACAGTACACGATGTACTCCCACATACATGATGCACTCCAGCAGTACATGATGCACTCCCACAGTACATGTTGGACTCTCCCAGTACATGATGTACTCCCACAGTACATGATGTACTTCCACAGTTCACGATGGACTCCCCAGTACATTCTGTACTCCCACAGTACATGATGTACTCCAGCAGTACTTGATAGACTCCCACAGTACATGATGGACTCCCCATGTACATGATGGACTCCCACAGTACATGGTGTACTCCCACATACATGATCTAAGTTATGAAATACTAGTGCAGGCAAACTAAAATGTGCGACATCTTTTGTGTCAGCTTGCATCTATACAGTGCGGGTATTTTTCACAGCGTAACAAAGACGACTGTCATTAGTCAAACGTATACGAGTAATATGATATATTACGTTTTTGTAGACGTTAAGCTTGATTTGATAGGTAGACATTGGAAAACCTTGCATAAAAGAAAAACAATCACATGACACGTGTACGTTGACAGTGATTATGGAATGATTTACAACGTGTTTCGCACTGTCAGCATCGATGTCTTATTTTTCACCAGAAATAGACACAAATGATACTTGTTCTAAAGATGGTATCGTGTTTTGTCTCACCCTTTTCGGCTTCAACATTCAAGTTTACCGTTTAGGTCATTTTTTACACTAGACCTTTCAAACGTTGGTTATAAATAGATTTAGTTGTATTTTGAGTAGTACATCGCAACTTGTGGTTGTGACCGTTACCGTTTTTACCATTCAGTTTTGCGTTTAGGTCATTTTCTCATGAACTGTATGAGGTAGACCTTTCACACTTTGGTTATGGTTGTATCTTGGGTAATACACGCAAGGATGTGACCTTCACCCTCCAAGCTAAGGGCAGATAACTTAATGAACATTACATTCAACTTTTGCGTATATGTCACTTTTTCACAAACTGTATGCGCTGGACCTTTCACACTTTGGTTGCAACCGTATCTGGACAAGTGCATCGCAACGTTACATAGGAAATGCGGATGTGACCTACACTGTCCAAGCAAAAGGCAGATATCTTAACAACTTTTACGAATATATGCACTAACGCAGCACATTATAGCATAATTTTGGTCGTCCAAATGTAGGAAAGTATTATTTGAAGAATTTCTGCTGACGATATCGTCTTAGATTTTTATGAAATTTACACGGACTGTAAATAATCTTAGACTTTGTAGTATGTATTTTTATTACTACTTATTTAAAATTAAGCGTTTAATAAAAGCTAACAGGCGCGTAGCGTGCCATACTCATTTACTCACGTGAGTAAACTTTTCAAACGAAGGCTCAAAAAATAAAAACTCATAAAACGCAATAAAAATCATTATAACATAATTTTCTGTTCTAAGGTGAATAAAATGTTAAGGAATAATGGTATTTTCGATAGGATTTAAATCTTTCATCCTGACCCTAAAATGCACCAGAAGTCACGTACGAGCGTTTATTTTTTTAAAAAGTTCACGGGGGAGTCCCCCCGGACCCCCACCCGCACCTACCCCCATGCGTAATTGAGATTTTGGTCACGCTACGCCCCTGGCTAAACATGAAAGGGTCCATTCCTTATAATACCTTACACTGAACTGGGTCAGTTTTATATCTCATATTGAACTGGACCAGTCCTTATAAAAGCTTATATTGAACTGGACCAGACTATATAAAACCGAATTTTGAACTGGACCAGTACATATAAAACCTTATATTGAATTATATAAAAACAAATATTGAACTGGACCAGTCCATATAAAAGGCTTAAGCTTATATTGAACACGACCAGTCTATATACAACCGAATATTAACTGGACCAGTCAATATAAAACCTTATATGGAACTGGGTCAGACAATATGAAACCTTATATGAACTGGACCTATCCTCGCCGTATTGCACTAAGCATCTAGGTTTAAAGTCTCATCCGAAGGACTGATTGATCCGGGCAAGTCCATATGAAACCTTATATTGAACTTGACAAGTCCATATGTTGAACTTGACAAGTCCATATGAAACCTTACATGGATCTGTGCAAGTCCATATGAAACTTAATTTTGAACTGGGCCACTTCTTATTCAGTCTTATGCTTAATTGGGCCAGTCCATACAAACCTTTATATTGAACTGGACCAGTCCATAAGAAACGTTATATTGAAATGGGCAATCCCATATGAAACTTTATTTGAACTGTGTCATTTCGTATACAGTCTTATTATGAACTGGGCCTGTCCTTAAGGCTTTATATAATGAAGTGAGTCCCTTTTTTATAACAACATATTCTTATATGTTTGTAAATTCTTGATATTGCTTTACCCATACCCGATTGTGTAATAACTTCCTGAAACATCTATACATATACACACATGTGTTATAACTTCTAAATACTGCTTTATATATACATATATTTGTAATTACTTTCTGATACAGCTTTACACATGCACGCATGTTTAAAGGGACACAAGGCAATCTTGATTGTGTTAAAACTCGAGGCGTCCCGTTAGTTTTTCTTAATAAATTGCATTTGTTCAATCATAAATATTAATTAAAGGATTATTATAATGCAAATTGTTTTAGCACATTACTGACTGTTGATAATATTGAACCAATAATATAGTTAAACCTGTTCATAATCAGAAGAAAAAACAAAATCTCAGTTTTTTATTTAATTATATGCAGGCAAATTTTAACGCTTGGTAAAAACTTGATAGATAGATAGATAGATGTGTAATACATTTCAGATATAGAGGATCTTACATGAGTACTCATTCAATATTGAATTTATTAAAACGTCGGAGTTGGCAAAATGATATAATGCGCGGCTCTTGCCGAGCATTATATCATTTTTGCTAACGAGTTTAATATATTCAATAATGAATGAGAACGAATGTTAGATTCTATTTATTACATAACTTATTACGTCACATTCAGTCAGAAAACGTACATTAACGTGACGTCCATGACGTCATTAACGTTTCGTTATACCACTAGTGGAATATCGAACATATTGAATGGTGTTATTACACTCCCACACCCACATGTTATGTGATAAACTGATTTACCTATACACCTATGCATAATAACAAACATGGATTACCTATTATTTCAACCAGCCGATTCATCTGTGTTGCCATAGTTTTTTGGCTCTTTCTAAGGCTCTCAACCTCTTTCTTCAAATCCACAAAGACCTCATCGGTAAATCCCTCGACCCAATGTAATGGAATACAAACAACTACCACAAAACAAACGATGCTCATCATTGTTTGCCCTTTTCAATTGTACTTAGCTAACCACACTGCTATCTATTCCTTATCAGAATGAATTGTGATAAAATAAAATAGATAAATTTAAATGCAAAGGTGACTGGCTCCACGTATAAACATTGTTATAATCACGATCTGCATGAGTTTGTAGATTGGAGGAAGCCCAGGTTAAAAGCATTCAAAAACTCATAGTAGCTGATCAAAATTATAATAGACTGAATGTTTATGCCCCCGAAAATTTCGGGGGATATAGTAATCGCACCGTCCGTCTGTCAGTCTGTCTGTCTGTCTGTGCGGATTCTGTCTGTCCGGATTCCGTCATTCCGCAGTTCGTGTTCGGACTTTACCTTCAAAATCCCTGCATGGATTTTGATTAACTTGGCACAAGTGATCACCATAACAAGGCGATGTGTCGCGCGCAAAACCCAGGTCCGTACCTCAAAGGTCAAGGTCACACTTGAAGTTCATAGGTCAAAAACAGGTAGGCAATTTCGTGTCCGGACCGTAACGTCACAACCCCTGTAAGGATTTTTTAATAATTTGGCACAAGTGATCACCATAATAATACGATGTGTCGCGCGCAAAACCCAGGTCCGTACCTCAAAAGTCAAGGTCACATTTGCAGTTCATAGGTAAAAACAGGTACACATTTTCGTGTCCGGACCGTAACGTCACAACCCCTGCAGGGATTTTTAAATAACATGGCACAAGTGCTAACCATAACAAGACGATGTATCGCGCAAAATCCAGGTCTTCAAGGTCAAGGTCACACTTGGAGGTCAAAAGTCAAATTGTGTCCGGTCAATATCTCTGGCATTCATGGACGGATTTTCAAATAACTTGGCACAAGTGCTCACCACAACAAGACGATAATGTGTCGCGCACAAAATCCAGGTCTGTGGCCCCAAGGTCAAGGACACACTTAGAGGTCAAAGGTCAAATCGTGTCCGGTCAATAACTTTTGCATGCCTGGACGGATTTTCAAATAACTTGGCACAAGTGCTCACCACAACCACAAACGACGTGTCGTGCACAAAATCCAGGTCAAGGTCATACATAGAGGTCAAAGGACACTTCGGGGTGGTGGGGGGGGGGGGCATTTATCACTTACAGTGATATTTCTTGCTTTCTATATTACTCTCTGCAAAACATGTGACCCTTGGCGCGGGTCGGGGTATTTTGTTGACCGTAATGTTATGGTTAGTACGTACATGCATATACCAGAGAAGTATACACATATAACGTTTTAAATTCTAATTGATCACCCGTTTCCTAAGAAGTATTATTTTTAACCTTTTTTTCCTTTTGATATTATCTATATATACAAACAGGACTTCCAGAGGGAGGCACCTTTAACGTTTGGAATTCCATTAATAATATTTGAAAGCTTCTCAATTTAAGCCAGCGGGCATCGGTCACCCGGACTGCTTCTGATTTCTTCACTAAGCTGCATGCTACGCTGCTTCAAATATCAGGCAATTGAACCTTTACCCGCTACATAGAAGTAATGGACTGTTCCTTCATTGAATTAAGACCATTCCCCATGTGACAATGGGGTGTTTTGGGGGAAATAACTGATCACCAGCTGGACATTGTAAACCCTGAGTTACTCGTTTACTCGCAGGCTGATATGGGTTTACTATGGACGCAAAGGCGAATATAGTCGTACTTTACGGGTGAAGGGTTAAGACAGTTAAGACTGGATACAGTTTGGGCAAACCAACAATAAAATAAGTACAATGCATATACAAAAGTCGAACAGAAAATGTAGCAATCACAGAATTCAGTCATCTTTAAACTCACATTCTAAAAAAGAACAATTAACATGGGTAGACACATTACGTGGTCCCGCCTTAATTCCATTAAGCGATGGGAAAACTTATATTAGCAGGGTTTTATAACGCATATTTCGACAATAAAACATGTTTAAAAACACATTTTACTTTAAAATTACATATTAACTGTTTTAATTTTACAATATGCATATTTTTTAAGCCGAAATTAAGGTTGTTTCAGCCAAAGGTTTTTTAGACTTCCACACAAAATTCATCTAGTACCTGAATAAGTTATATAGAAGTGAAACAGACTTTAGTGGTAAATACAAATAACTTACTTTTCAAAATGAGTTAAGAAATAAAAATTTCATGCGCGAAAGCTGTTTTTGATAGGCATTTTAAATGCAAAATTCTGCTGCATGAACAATTTGAAAAATATATTTTTTTGGAATTTTTTATCCAAAAATGGCTTTAAATTTTGGATATTCGTAAATTGAGACACCCTGAAAGTTCAATAGCAAACTATAAAGGTTAACTGAAGTTATTTGAAATTATCTGCTGTCCCACCAACAAGGAATTTACATTGGAAAAACCCCCATCTATTAATCATTTATTTCTTAACCGATTTTCAAAACTAAGGTATTTTTACTTACCACTAAAACTACCAGTTATAATGTTACACAATAGATGAGTGTTATATATAAATTGCTCAAGCTACTGCAGAAAAACCTTTGGCTAAACAAGCGCCCCGAACAATGATATTCGGACGAAACAAAGTATGCGACACCGCACAAATAGATAGTTTATTGTGTTAAATGATATATAGGGTCCTATAGAAACCACAGCGTCCGAACGCAATGGCATCGTAGGTCCGCACTGTACTGCAAACAAGGACTTGAAACTACAATGAAAGAGACAAAAAACAACAGAAAGGGTGGTGAAGACAGGGTTACCGACTTGGAACGGTCAGTAGGCAATAAGACCTACTGGTTAGCTTGAATCGATTTTATATGCGCACAATCCTCGCTATTATCCTGTCTTCAGCGCCCAAATAGACAAGACAGTGTAAACAAAACTAAATCCCATCAAAAGGAAATCTCTAACAATAAAGTCCACATCCAGAGAAACCAACGAAAGATATACATACAAAATAATAAACATCTCAGGAAGCCAAGTATGACCTATGAACAGGAGCACATACATGTTTGTTAGATGAAATTTTGTTAGATGTACATGTTTTCAGACTAACAAAGTATGATAATGCCACAGATCTGTGGGTCCTAAAACGTGTTAGCTCTACTGGCAAAGAGCCAGCAGAGCTTATGGGATGGCGAGTTGTCCGTCGTCCGTTAACTTTTGCATTGTGAACACTCTAGGGCCTTCATAATTAATCGGATCTTTATGAAACTTTATCAGTGTCTTTATATCAAAGAAAACTCGGACAAGTTCGAAAACCAGCCAGATCGGATTAATTTCACCGAAGTTATGGCCCTTGTTTTGCGGAAAAATGCCATATTAAATTTTTTAAACAATCTAGCACCTTCATTTATTATTTGATATTAACCAAACTAGTACAGATTGTTATTATCAATAAAAGCTCGGACAAGTTCGAAAACCAGCAAAATTGGATCAGTTACACGAGAGTTATGGCCCTTGTATTTTCTGAAAAATGCCATTTTCTGACTTGCGAACACTCTAGCACCTTCATTTATTGTTTGATCTTTACCAAACTATCATAAATTGTTTATATCAATAAAAGCTTGGAAAAGTTCGAAAACCAACTAAATTAAATCAGTAACACCGGAATTATGGCCCTTGTTTTGCTGAAAAATAATTTCTGCCTTGTGAACACTCTAGCACCTTCATTTATTATATGATCTTTACCAACTTTTCATAGATTGTTAATATCAATGAAAGCTTAAACAAATTCAAAAACCAGCTAACTTAGGTCAATAACACCGGAGTTATGGCCCTTGTTTGTATTAAAAAACGCCATTTTCTGCCTTGTGAACACTCTAGCACCTTCATGTATAATTTGATATTTTCCAAACATGCACAGATTGTTAATATCAATGAAAGCTCGGTATAATTCGAAAAACAGCTAAATTGGATAGGTAACACCAGAGTTATGGCCCTTGTTTTTTTTCTGAAAAATGCCGTTTTCTGCCTTGTAAACACTCTAGCACCTTCATGTATTATTTTGATCTTTACCAAACTTGCAGATATTGTTAATATCAATAAAAGCCGGAAAAGTTCGAAAACGAGCTAAATTGGGTCAGTAACACCACAGTAATGCCCTTGTTTCTTCTGAAAAATGCCATTTTCTGCCTTGTGAACACTCTAGCACCATTTATTATTTGATCTTTACCAAACTAGCACAAGTTATTATTACTAATAAAAGCTTGGACAAGTTCGATAACCAGCTAAATTGGGTCTGTAACATCGGAGTTATAAGGCCCTTGTTTTGCTGAAAAATGCCATATTAAGCCTTGTGAACACTCTAGCACCTTCATTTATTTTTTGATATTTACCAAACTTTCAAAGATTGTAAATATCAATAAAAGCCCGGAAAAGTTCGAAAAACAGCTAAATTGGGAAAGTAAAACCAGAGTTATGGCCCTTGTTTTTTCTGAAAAATGCCATTTTCTGCCTTGTAAACACTCTACCACCTTCATTTATTATTTGATCTTCACCAAACTTGCACAGCGTGTTAAAACCAATAAAAGGTTAGAGAAGTTGAAAACCAGCTAAATTGGGTCATTAACACCAGAGTTATGGCCCTCGTTTTTTCTGAAAAAAATCCATTTTCTGCCTTGTGAACACTCTAGCACTTTTATTTATTATTTGATTTTTACCAACTAGCACCGATCGTTAATACCAATGAAAGCATGGACAAGTTCGAAAACCAGCTAAATTGGGTAAGTAACACCGGATTTATGGCCCTTGTTTTGCTGAAAAATGCCATATTAACCTTGTGAATACTCTAGCACCTTCATTTATTTTTTAATCTTAACCACACTTGCACAGATTGTTAATACTAATGAAAGCTTAGAGAAGTTCGTAAACCAGCTAAATTGGATCTTTAACACCAGAGTTATGGCTCTGTTTTTCTTCTGAAAAATGCCATTTTCTGCATTGTGAACACTCTAGCACCTTCATTTACTATTTGATATTTTCCAAACTAGCATATATTGTTAATACCAATGAAAGCTTGGACTAATTCGAAAACCAGCTAAATTGGGGAAAGTAACGACAGAGTTATGGCCCTTATTTAGCTTAAAAATGCCATATTAAACCTTGTAAACACTCTAGCACCTTCCTTTATTATTTGATCTTTACCAAACTTGCATAGATTGTTCATACGAATGAAAGGTTGGAGAAGTTGAAAACCAGCTAAATTGGGTCATTAACACCAGAGTTATGGCCCTTGTTTTTTCTGAAAAATGCCATTTTCTGCCTTGTGAACACTCTAGCACCTTCCTTTATTATTTGATCTTTACCAAACTTGCATAGATTGTTCAAACGAATGAAAGGTTGGAGAAGTTGAAAACCAGCTGAATTGGGTCATAAACACCAGAGTTATGGCCCTCGTTTTTTCTGAAAAAAATCCATTTCTGCCTTGTGAACACTCTAGCACCTTCCTTTATTATTTGATCTTTACCAAACTTGCATAGATTGTTCATACGAATGAAAGGTTGGAGAAGTTGAAAACCAGTTGAATTGGGTCATTAACACCAGAGTTATGGCCCTCGTTTTTCTGAAAAAAATCCATTTTCTGCCTTGTGAACACTCTAGCACCTTTTTTTTTATTATTTGATTTTTACCAACTAGCACATATTGTTAATACCATAATATTCGCTGAAAAATGCCATATTAAGCCTTGTGAATACTCTAGCACCTTCATTTATTTTTGATCTTAACCACACTTGCACAGATTGTTAATACTAATGAAAGCTTAGAGAAGTTCGGAAACCAACGAAATTGGATCTTTAACACCAGAGTTATGGCTCTGTTTTTCTTCTGAAAAATGCCATGTTTCTGCCTTGTGAACACTCTAACACCTTCATTTAATATTTGATCTTTGCCAAACTAGCAAAGATTGTTAATACTAATGAAAGCTTGGACTAATTCGAAAACCAGCTAAATTTGGTAAGTAACGCCAGAGTTATGGTTTAGCTGAAAAATGCCATATTAAACCTTGTAAACACTCTAGCACCTTCATTTATTATTTGATCTTTACCAAACTTGCATATATTGTTCATACGAATGAAAACTTGGACAAGTCAGAAAACGAGCTAAATTGGGTCATTAACACCCAGAGTTATGGCCCTTGTTTATTCTAAAAAAATGCCATTGTTTGCATTGTGAACAATCTGACACCTTCATTTATTATTTGATCTTTACCAAACTTGCAAAGATTGTTAATACAAATGAAAGCTTGGAAAATATCGAAAACCAGCTAAATTGGGTCAGTAACAACAGAGTTATGGCCCTTGTTTATTCTAAAAAATGCAATGTTTTGCCTTGTGAACACTCTGGCACCTTGATGTATTATTGAATCTTTACCAAACTTGCAGAGATGGTTAATATCAATGAAAGCTCGGACAAGTTCGAAAACCAGCTAGAGTGTTTACAAGGCAGAAAAACGGCATTTTTCAGAAAAATGCCGTTTTTCTGCCTTGTAAACACTCTAGCACCTTCATTTGTGATTTGATCTTTACCAAACTTGCACATATTGCTAATACCAATGAAAGATTGGACAGCTCGAATACAGCTAAATTGCGTCAGTAACACCAGAGTTTTTGCCCTTGTTTATTCCAAAATATGCCATTTTCTGTCTTGTGAACACTCTAGCACCTTCATGTATTGTTTGATCTTTTCCATACTTGCATAGATTGTAAATATCAATGAAAGCTCAAAAAAGTTTGAAAACCAGCTAAATTGGGTCAGTAACACCAGAGTTATGGCCCATTTTTTTAAATGCCATTTTCTGCCTTGTGAACACTCTAGAACCTTCATTTATTATTTGATCTTTTCCAAAGTTGCACAGATTGTTAAGACCAATGAAAACTTGAACAAGTTCGAATAGGAGCTAAATTGGGTCAGTAACACCAGAGTTATGGCCCTTGTTTATTCTAAAAAATGCCATTTATTTTTTGCCTTGTGAACACTCTAGCACCTTCATGTATTATTTGATCGTTACCATCTAGCACAGATTGTTAAAACCACTGAAAGCTTGGACAAGTTCGAAAATCAGCTAAGTTGGGTAAGTAATACGGGAGTTATGGCCCTTGTTTTGATGAAAAATGCCATATTAAGCCTTGTAAATACTCTAGCACCTTTATTTAGGATCTTAACCAAACTTGTACAGTTTGTTATTATCAAGTTCGGAAACCAGCAAAATTGGATCAGTAACACCAGAGTTATGGCCCTTGTATTTTCTGAAAAATGCCGTTTTCTGCCTTGTAAACACTCTAGCATTTTCATTTATTATTTAATCTTTACCAAACTTGCATATATTGCTAATACCAATGAAATATTGGACCAGCTCGAAAACCAGCTAAATTGGGTCAGTAACATTAGAGTTATTGCCCTTGTTTGTTCTAAAAACTTCCATTTTCTGCCTTGTGAACACTCTAGCACCTTTATGTATCGTTTAATCTTTTCCAAACTTGATAGATTGTTAATATCAATGAAAGCTCGGAAAAGTTCGAAAACCAGCTAAATTGGGTCGGTAACACCAGAGTTATGGCCCTTGTTTGTTCTAAAAAATGCCATTTATTTTCTGCCTTTTGAACATGCTAGCACCTTCATGTATTATTCGATCGTTACCATCTAGCACAGATTGTTAATACCAATGAAAGCTTGGACAAGTTCGAAAATCAGCTAAATTGGGTAAGTAACACAGAAGTTATGGCCCTTGTTTTGCTGAAAAATGCCATATTAAGTCTTGTAAATACTCTAGCACCTTTATTTTCTGATCTTAACCAAACTTGCACAGATTATAAATACCAGTAAAAGCTTGGAGAATTTCGAAAACTAGTTAAATTGGATCATTAACAGCACGCTCTAGCACCTTCAATTATTATTTGATCTTTACCAAGCTTGTAGCAATGAAATCTTGAACAAGTTCGAACAACAGCAATATCGGACCATTTATGCCGGAGGTATGGCCCTGGTCTAAGCTAAAATATGCCCTTTTCTGCCTTGTGAACACTCTTGTGCTAGCACCTTCATTTATTGTTTGATCCTGACCAATTATTTTTTTAATTTTTTAATTTTTCTTTTGTTATATATATATATATCTATTTGAAATTTTTCAGGTTTGTTGATTTTCGATGGAGTAACGGCCCTTGACATTTTACTTCAAATTTCTTGTCGGCCATACTCCCCCTAAACGCTTTGTTGGATTTCGATTTTGGATGGCTTTTGTTGGCGGGATAGCTACTTTAAAGATAAGATAAAAATATTCAAACCTTTGTTTATTTTTATCGAATGACGTCAATTGTTTAACGTTTTCAAAACGTCTTAAAATTCCACATGTAATACCACATGTGTTATAAATAACATTGTCATTAAACTATAGTGTTTTTATCCCTGATACGTCGTTTTTGCACCACCTGCTATGACACATGATGTGCAATCCATATCTTCCCGCACAGGTTATCACCCGCGTGGATTTTGATATATTATGTTTTACTGAAACTCATCTATCGATTGATATTGGAAACGAAATGTTACATTTAGAAACTTTTGATGCTATGTTCGGTAAGGATAATACATCTCATTCTGGTGGGTTATTAATTTATATCTCGCCCCATTGAAGACCAAATAGGAAAATTGAATTGCAATATTTACTTCCTGAATCAATATGGGTTGAAATTAAAGATAATAGCTAGTCTTTTCTAATATGCACACTTTATCGACCACCGCACTATGCACTTGAATTCTGGGTCAGGTTAAACGTCTGCATTGGACATGCTTCCGAAATAACTTCAAATAACATTATCTTAGGGGACATTAATGAAGACCAATTAAACCTGTCCAATCATAAATTTACGCTTAATAATATGGTAAATATAATTAAACATCCTACTCGTGTAACTAACATTTCAAGCACTTTAATAGATCCAATCGCTATCTCTTATCATTTAATTTCTTACGATTCTGGCATTTATCAAACAGCAAATCTTATCAGTGATCATTATAGTACATATGCTTTCATTAAAAGCGATCTTTGTATAAGTAGACCGTTTCAAAGAAGAGTCTGGAATTACAAACGCGCCGATTTTGAAAAGGTGAATAATTCTTAATTAGATCAACAGACTGGACGTTTTTTGCATACAGATTCGGTAGATATCGCTGCAAATAGTTTTATTAATAAACTTACCGATCTCATGAAGAAATGCATTCCAACAAGTTTCGTAACAATTCGTCCAAATGATAAGCTTTGGTATAATTCAGAAAAAAATGCCATTTATTTTTTGCCTTGTGAACACTCTAGCACCTTCATGTATTATTTGATCGTTACCATCTAGCACAGATTGTTAAAACCACTGAAAGCTTGGACAAGTTCGAAAATCAGCTAAGTTGGGTAAGTAATACGGGAGTTATGGCCCTTGTTTTGATGAAAAATGCCATATTAAGCCTTGTAAATACTCTAGCACCTTTATTTAGGATCTTAACCAAACTTGTACAGATTGTTATTATCAAGTTCGAAAACCAGCAAAATTGGATCAGTAACACCAGAGTTATGGCCCTTGTATTTTCTGAAAAATGCCGTTTTCTGCCTTGTAAACACTCTAGCATTTTCATTTATTATTTAATCTTTACCAAACTTGCATATATTGCTAATACCAATGAAATATTGGACCAGCTCGAAAACCAGCTAAATTGGGTCAGTAACATTAGAGTTATTGCCCTTGTTTGTTCTAAAAACTTCCATTTTCTGCCTTGTGAACACTCTAGCACCTTTATGTATCGTTTAATCTTTTCCAAACTTGATAGATTGTTAATATCAATGAAAGCTCGGAAAAGTTCGAAAACCAGCTAAATTGGGTCGGTAACACCAGAGTTATGGCCCTTGTTTGTTCTAAAAAATGCCATTTATTTTCTGCCTTTTGAACATGCTAGCACCTTCATGTATTATTCGATCGTTACCATCTAGCACAGATTGTTAATACCAATGAAAGCTTGGACAAGTTCGAAAATCAGCTAAATTGGGTAAGTAACACAGAAGTTATGGCCCTTGTTTTGCTGAAAAATGCCATATTAAGTCTTGTAAATACTCTAGCACCTTTATTTTCTGATCTTAACCAAACTTGCACAGATTATAAATACCAGTAAAAGCTTGGAGAATTTCGAAAACTAGTTAAATTGGATCATTAACAGCACGCTCTAGCACCTTCATTTATTATTTGATCTTTACCAAGCTTGTAGCAATGAAATCTTGAACAAGTTCGAACAACAGCAATATCGGACCATTTATGCCGGAGGTATGGCCCTGGTCTAAGCTAAAATATGCCCTTTTCTGCCTTGTGAACACTCTTGTGCTAGCACCTTCATTTATTGTTTGATCCTGACCAATTATTTTTTTAATTTTTTAATTTTTCTTTTGTTATATATATATATATCTATTTGAATTTTTTCAGGTTTGTTGATTTTCGATGGAGTAACGGCCCTTGACATTTTACTTCAAATTTCTTGTCGGCCATACTCCCCCTAAACGCTTTGTTGGATTTCGATTTTGGATGGCTTTTGTTGGCGGGATAGCTACTTTAAAGATAAGATAAAAATATTCAAACCTTTGTTTATTTTTATCGAATGACGTCAATTGTTTAACGTTTTCAAAACGTCTTAAAATTCCACATGTAATACCACATGTGTTATAAATAACATTGTCATTAAACTATGGTGTTTTTATCCCTGATACGTCGTTTTTGCACCACCTGCTATGACACATGATGTGCAATCCATATCTTCCCGCACAGGTTATCACCCGCGTGGATTTTGATATATTATGTTTTACTGAAACTCATCTATCGATTGATATTGGAAACGAAATGTTACATTTAGAAACTTTTGATGCTATGTTCGGTAAGGATAATACATCTCATTCTGGTGGGTTATTAATTTATATCTCGCCCCATTGAAGACCAAATAGGAAAATTGAATTGCAATATTTACTTCCTGAATCAATATGGGTTGAAATTAAAGATAATAGCTAGTCTTTTCTAATATGCACACTTTATCGACCACCGCACTATGCACTTGAATTCTGGGTCAGGTTAAACGTCTGCATTGGACATGCTTCCGAAATAACTTCAAATAACATTATCTTAGGGGACATTAATGAAGACCAATTAAACCTGTCCAATCATAAATTTACGCTTAATAATATGGTAAATATAATTAAACATCCTACTCGTGTAACTAACATTTCAAGCACTTTAATAGATCCAATCGCTATCTCTTATCATTTAACTTCTTACGATTCTGGCATTTATCAAACAGCAAATCTTATCAGTGATCATTATAGTACATATGCTTTCATTAAAAGCGATCTTTGTATAAGTAGACCGTTTCAAAGAAGAGTCTGGAATTACAAACGCGCCGATTTTGAAAAGGTGAATAATTCTTAATTAGATCAACAGACTGGACGTTTTTTGCATACAGATTCGGTAGATATCGCTGCAAATAGTTTTATTAATAAACTTACCGATCTCATGAAGAAATGCATTCCAACAAGTTTCGTAACAATTCGTCCAAATGATAAGCTTTGGTATAATTCAGAAATTCTACTTGAATCTCGTAAACGTGATGGACAAAATTCAATAGCTTTACGTACAGGCAATCAATCTGATTGGCGCTTACATACAGACCTTCGAAATAAAGTTAATAATATGAAAAAACATGCTAAAGAAATATTTATTGATCATCTTGCATTTTCTCTAAGTGATATGAATTCTGCAAATCCTCGACAGTACTTTAAAATAATCAAAATGTTAATTAAAGAAAACGCTAGCAGTTGTAACGTCATATCACGTTTAAAGAACACCGATGCTTTGTATTCTGTATCTGACGAGGAAAAGGCAAATGGTTTGAATGACTTTTTAACATCAATATCAACTGTTGATGACACCGATGCCACTCTACCACAATTTATCTTATCATCTTTAGTGATAAATAAAGCTAGTGGGACAGATAAAATAAGTCATCGAGTCCTGAAAGAAACTCCAAAAACAATATGTCGCCCCCTGTGTATTCTGTTTAATCGTTCAATTCAAGAAAGCATATATCCACAATGCTGGAAATTAGCTAATGTTATGCCACTTTTTAAATCATTTGATAAAGATTCACCATCAAACTATAGACCAATATCGTTAATTAGTTGCGTTGAACAAGTTATGAAACGCATGATATTCAAACCTATTTTTAATCTTTTTCTTACCAATAATTTAATAATTAAAAAAAACAGTCTGGTCACTCAACAGTTTACCAACTAATTGATATTTATAATCACATATGCAAAGCGTTGATGAATACAAATTTACATGTATGGTATTTTTTGATATATCCAAAGCTTTCGATCGTATCTGGCACCCAGCTTTAATTTTTAAACTCCGACAACATGGCATTTCAAGCAACCTTATTAACTGGATAAATAATTATATAACTGATCGTAAACAAAGAGTTTTCGTTGTTTCTTCTTTTTCTTAAATAAAAACTCCAAATGCCGGCTTACCCCAAGTCTCTGTTCTAGTACCACTATTGTTTTTAATTTATATAAACGACATAGCTGCTGCATTGCTTAGTACGACACGGCTATTTGCTGATGACCGTTCTATATCCGACATAGATTATATGGCAAATACTTGTGCAAAATATCGAATTGGTCAAAGCAATGGCTAGTAAAATTTTATCCATCTAAAACTGAAGTCTTGTTTTCACTTGCAAACAGAAACCGTCCGTCTTTGATATTTGAAAATACTAAACTTAACTTTGTTGACCATCATAAACATCTAGGAGTACCCTTAGTCATGATGGGTCCTGGCATCAACATATTTCAAATATTATAATATCTGCGTCTAAGATACTAGGTTCAATGAAATAATGAAATTTAAATTAAAATGTCAAACGTTTAATCACATATATAAATCTTACCTGCGCCCTATTTTAGAATACGCGGCTATAGTATGAGATAGTTGTACAAACTATGAAAAAGATAATTTAGAAAAAATGCAATATGAAGCCGCGCGAATAGTTACTGGCCTGACTCGTTCTGTCTCTATACAAAACTTGTTAACTGAAATTGGTTGGGTATCTCTGTCCGATAGAAGACATATCCAAAAGTTGATATTTAGTTATAAGTTTAAAAATGGAGATTTACCGAGTTACTTGAATGAAATATTCCCTACAACTATTTCCAAATCGAATCCGTACAACTTGAGAAACAGTTCCAACTTCGTTACTTTACCGAACTGTTTTCGAGATCAGTCTTACCGTCATCTCTAAAACTTTGGAACGAACTTGATATTAATATTCGCGAAGCACCATCCCTTTCGAGTTTTAAAACTAGACTTAATTTTTTTTACTTCAAACCACCGATAGTACCCTCAATACTACATATTGGGTGATAGATACCTTCCAGTTCTACATGCGCGTTGCAACAACTTAAACGCTGATCTCTATCTTAATCATTTGAGGGATAACTCCAACTGTATATGTGGTGATGGTGTTGAAGATGTTGAGCATTCTTTGTTTAGGTGTGTAATTTTCCAAAAATGAAAGAAGGCAATTATTTTCATCCTTTAAGTACTCACAGACTTTTATACGGCATTGACCAACTAACGGACGAGGAAAATCATATTCTATTTACTCAAGTTGAAAACTATATTAAAAACACTAAACGATTCCAAAATCGTTAACTTTGTGTCAATATAACGTTGTATTTTGTCTATATCAACTTTCGCTATGTTTCTATCAGCCTGAACGGGGATATGGGTAGTTATTGCGGTGGAGATTGCGTGGGGGTAGAATGGCACGGCAGAGTTTGGATTTTTTTCTTGTTTTTCCTTATCAAGTTCATATTTAAATGTATTGTTACAATTTCAAACCGATAATCACGTACTCTTTTTCAGCCACAATGGAGAAAACTGTAACTAATGTTGTAATAACTTGTAGTTCAATACATTTGCATATGTTTCTATGACTATTGTGACGTTGAATTGATGTATTGTAACATATCTGCAATAAAATATTATTAAACTATCACCCGCGATATCACGGGTGATGCGGGTGATAACTTGTGCGGGAAGATAACCCGGAAGTAAGTGTCACTTACGCCAATAACCGTTAACGTCATAAACGTTCAGGCCGTTTTTAACGTCCGTTTAAATTTCATTCCCGTTAAAATGGATGCGGAGGATAAGACGTTTGAATCTCTATCCACTTTTATCGAGTTCACTGCAAAAATAAGTCAACCAAGCGCTCGCTTCAGGTATGTTTTACTTGATTACTATCCTTTGTTCAACTGAAATGCGCGTCCTTCTACAGAATGAGCTCTTTCCTGTCGCAATCGGTATTTCGATTCATCCATTACTTTCTTAGATTAGCCTTTCCAAATGTTTACGGTCATGTACGCTTTCTTTCATTTCCAATATTTCGGGAGGGCTATTCTAAGAACGTCTATATGAATCGAAATACCCTTTGTTTTAGAGGAAAATGCCCACTTTGTAAGTTATTAAGCAAAAATATATCTGAATCGAGCACTGTTAATAATAACATTTCCAAAATCGATAAAGAAACTTATAAAATAAAACATAGATTTTGCTATTTTTTCATTACTCAGTAATAAATTATGAATATATTACAATTTTTCACTTTTCATTATCACACCTAATAGATCTATAAATATTTCATATATAAATAATCATTTTTGTGTATGTAATTTAATGATAAATAAATTACAACTGTCCTTTTTCCACATCACACCTGTGAACAATATCAGGTGTGATTTTCAAAAAGGAGAGTGATAATTTATACTGATGACATACGAGAGTCATATGTATGTATATTTTATTGTAAGCCAAATATGGCCCATGAACATGTTTACAAATAATACAAATATTGATTTCAATATGGTTAGATGGCAGCAGTACATGTGTTAGTAGTTTTTGCAGACATATATGTCACAGTACATGTATATAGTTAACGAAACCATAATGAACTTGTATTCTTGGAGAGATCTTTGGTTTGCCATTGTATACTGTAATACTATATAGTTTTCCTTGCTTTGGTTACAAGGGTAGTGTTTTAGGTAGTCTTACTAATTAATTAACGGATTGAATATTGTTCACTCGTTGCCTTAGTTCAAAAGCCTTATATACGTATATTCCTAAACTTTGTGTTTCATTTTTATTTTCATGCTTCATTAATTGTTTAAATTTCATGAAACTAGGATTTTTACAAAAGTATTGTTTAATATACATCTTTCTTAATTCATTGTAGTTTGTACATTCTATTACAAAGTGATATTCGTCTTCTAACAAATTACATTGTTTACACTTTCTATCGTCGTATGGGACCCTTTCCGGTTTTTTCCATCGCCCTGTCTCAACTTCTAGCCTATGTGAGGAGAGTCTTAGTCTTGTAAGGGCTGTTCGAAATATTTTGATATTTAAAACATCAAGATATTGATTAAAATCGAAAGTAGCTATAGATCTATAGCATAAAGCTCTTGATGAATTGTTTAATTTTGTGTTCCAATTTTGAATAAAATTATCTTTAAGTCTTTGCTTAAATGCATTTAGAAATGTTGTTACATTGCCTGCCCCTTGTGCAAGCCATACATCATGGAAACCCGATGTTGATAGTAATATTTTGACCTGTGATACCCAATCGATTTTATTTATTTGCCTTTCACAATCTTCTTTAAGCATATCATATACCCTTTTTATATATTTAGTTTCATCAGATGTACATATTTTTAGCCAGTATTTTATAATTAAGTATAATCTCCTAGTTTTATAATCTAATCTCCCCGTTTCTCCGTATATAAAGTTATTTTGTGTAGACACTTTTACCCCTAACAATCGTTTGCAAAAACTCAAATGTGTCCGTTCTACTTGTTGGCCTTTATGGAAACCCCACACCTCTGAAGAATAATTTAATATGGGTGTAACAACCTTGTCAAATAAATCAAGCGTGTGTTTTGGTGATAGGTTAGTAAAGTTATTAAGATGTTTGTTAAGTTTAAATATTGCCTTTAATGACTGACCAGATAACATTTTATCAGTTTCATTGAATGACCCACCAGACGTAAAGACAATACCCAAGTACTTGAATTTACTAACAATTTCTAGCTCGTTTTCCTTATAATAAAATTTTAAATCATTTCGTAATCTTCCTCCTTTTTTAAACACCATTACTTTAGTTTTTTTTACAATTAACAATCAATTTCCATCTCTCACAATATACAGCTAATACGTTTAATGCTTTTTGTAAATCATTTTCCTATTTTGCGAATATAATTATATCATCTGCATATAATAACAAACATAGATTAATCATACCCATCTCTACGCCCTCGACCCCATTTAATGTCAATTGTTCCTCTAAGTCATTGAGGTACATACTAAACAAAAATGGCGACAAGCATTCGCCCTGTCTCACGCCAAGCAAACATGAAAAATCGTCGCTGAGTGTATTCATATGTTTAACCCTTGACTTAACACTACTGTACATAGATAGTATCACATCCAGAATTTTACCCCTTATCCCAAATTTAATTAGTTTGTACCATAAAATATCCCGGACAACAAAATCAAAGGCCTTTGTGAAATCAACAAATGCACAATAGAGGGTGCCCCCTTGATTTAATGTATGTGTTATGAGGCCATGCAGTATAAAGACATTATCTACGGTGCTCATTCCCCTTCGGAAGCCTGTCTGTGCCTCAATATAGACATGATACTGCTCTGCCCATTGAGTTAATTTTTTAATCTGTTGTTAAGTAACCTAGAAAAAAGCTTTCCCATAGTACTGAGGAGTGTTATACTCCTATACTAGCTTGGGTCCCTTGAATCGCCGCTTTTGAATATGGGAACAATATAGCCCTCACTCCATGAATCTGGGAAATAGCCTCGAGATAAACATGTGTTGAATATTTTATGCAAGTAAGGTAAAAGAGTTTCTGATCCATGTTTATAAAATTCATTAAGTAATAAGTCTGGCCCGCTACTGGAATTGTTTCGAAGCAGTTTTATGCATTTAATTAGCTCTTGTTCCGTCATTGTTACGTCGATTTCTTCGAACATTACTTGAAGTTCGCCGTTAAGGTATCTCTCATTGAAATAGCTTATATCTTCGTCCACTTGATACAATTGACTATCTGGGTTATTAATGGCTTTAAAGTATAAAGAAAACTGATTGGCAGATATGTTATTTGCAGCAGAACACGTTGTCGATCCTTTTAATAACTTCCAATAATCACGTGCGTTTGAAACCCTTGCCTTGAGGAGTTTAACCGTATTCTTTTGTCTACATTCAAAGCGTTTTTCCCGTATAGTGTGTTTGTATTGAGACCGTGATCTGCACATATTTATTCTGTTTAAGTCCGATTTGTTTTTACGATATAAATTTAAATGACGGAAGACACTATCCCTTGTAACCTTACATTCATCGTCAAACCACTGCTTTTTATTTTCGGTACTGTCAAATGTTTTGCTTTGAAACCTGTTAGTGTGTTTAAATAGAGGAGAGCAAACATCGTCCATCGTCATATTGCCTTTGTTTAAAAGAAACTGACCACGAGTTACTCCTTAGTTTAGTTAAAGTGAATAACTCATATAAATATGATAAATTAATCGTATATTTGTGTTTGTTTCAAATGTAAAATATGAAACGAACAAGACATTTCTCTTTATACATGTACACATAAACAGCTTAAATATTACATTCCGATATTGAATTCATCATTATTGTTTGGGGCGCTTGTTTCAGCCAAAGTTTTTTTGGACTTTTAAGATAAAATTAATCTATCACCTAAATAAGTCATATATCAGTGAAACAGACATTTGTAGTGGTAAATAATACCTTACTTTTCAAAATCGGGAGAAATAAAAAGTTCATGTGCGAAAGTTGTTTTTGATAGGTCATTTTCAATGCACAATTCTGCTGCATGATTTTTTTTAGAATTTATATCCAAAATGGTTTTAAATTGTTGGATATTAGTAAATTAAGACACCCGGAAAATTGTATAGCAAAATATGGAGTATTACTGAAGTTATTTGACATTTCTTAATTTTCTGCTGTCCCACTAAAGGGGTCATTTCACCAAGGATTGTTTTGGTCCCGACAGTACCCGATCCTTTTTCTGGTCGATCGGCCGCATTTTTGCGAAAATAATCGGGAACGTGCGAGCACTGTCCCGCACTACCCTATACATTCGGGGGAAGATCTGGCGCGATCGCCTCAGTCCTCCGAGGGTCGGATACCGAAAAAGTGATCGGCTACTGTTTTTAAAAATGTTGAAAAACAGTAGCCGATCAAAAACCGTCGGCCCGGGTCGTCTTGGTCGTCCTCTGGAGCTTTCGTATAGCCTCTGCAGCTCTCTACCGAGGGTCGTGCGTAGTTTTAATGAAACAAAACACATGTAAATATCCTTTAAAATGTCACAAAGAATTAATTGTTACTAAATACAACAGCAAGTCATATATTTACTCAAAGTTATTATAAATAATAATAAATTTACAAATTAATAACAATGCCAGAGAATTATAAACCAAATATAAAATAAAAACTGCACACTTTTCTCAGAACAGGTACTGAAACAAAACACACTTGAAAACCCTTTAAAAAGTCACAAAAACTTAATTCTTTTTGGCATATTTTCTCTTGGTCCTTGGCCTCCTCCTCAGCATATTTCCTAATGTAATAACATTTTGCTGTGCTATGGCAGAACGAAGTTGTAGAGCTACAACAAGCCCCAGCACTGCTTGTTGGTCCATGACCTTCCCTGGCTGGTCAGAAAGTGATGAACGGCTTCGATCTGAGCGGTTTATATAGTCGGGCCTTTAAAAACACCGATCTCCGGCCGATCTAGGCAAATTTGGTCGACCGAAGAACGTCCGAAGATCGTTTAAATCGTCCGAAGACCGTTTACTTTCGGCTACCTGCGTCAACATACGCCTACATTCGGCCACTCTCGCGCGAAGAACGGCGGAAGAACGGCGGAAGAACGGCGGAAATCGAACGAAAGCGTCCTCTCTCGAGCCGGGATCGCCCATTTTCGGCCTCTCTCGGCCGAACAACGCGCGAAGATCGCTCACTTGCGCGCGAGAAGCGGGTCTCTACCGGGCCTTTGCCGGGCCTTTGCCGTGTACCTGCGGGTACTTGTGCAAACTTTCGCATACTTGCGCCCCGGAAACGTGTCGATCGCGCTAGGAACGTCCGAGAATCGTCCCCCCGCCATGGTCCATTGGTCGGGACTCAATCGGGTCAAAAAAAGGGGGCGATCGGAGGCGATTCAGGACGACAATCGGGCAGATCAAAAAATTGATTGATCGGGGACAATCTGGTCCAGATCGGGCCGATTGGAAAAAAACAATCCTTTGTGAAATGACCCCTTAACAAGGAATTTACACAGGAAAAAAATAATTTTGGCTGTAAAATATTTATTTCTCAACCGATTGTCAAAAGTAGTTTTATTTACCACTAAAAATGCCAGTTCTAATGATATATATCTGATGTTCATATTATTTAAATTGCTCGAGTTACTGCAAAAAAACCTTTGGATGAAACAAGCGCCCCAAACAATAGTTTTAAAACACTATTGGGAATACACGTTTGTTTATGTTGATGTAATTATAAGACAAACAAACATCCCAGTAAGATACTGCTGTTTTTATAGAAGTTATAAATAAGGAAATATGTTTTAATTGAGTTAAACATTACATGTAACATTGTAGAATTAGGACAAAAGTATAACACTTAGAGAAAGAAATACCACACCTGGTGAATGTTCTTTTTAAGAACTGAGAAAAAATGTCACTTTGTAAATCAGACCCGTGTGCTACCATTGTCCTTGCACAAGTCTTTTATTCCAAGTAAAATATAACGACACATGGAACCCACGGAGTTATTGAACGATCTTATGACAGTTTCCGTCATCGGTATTGTGAAATTCAGTTTATCGTGACTGTTATAAACTCTCTTATACAAGTGCATTCCATACAGTTTTGACCAGTTATAGTTTTCCCCGAATATTGATGATAAATGATAACCTTCTGGTCGGGAAACCGTGTATTCTTCGACGTGAATCAGTTCCTTGAAGTCGACTGCCAACTTCCATGGCACTTGCATAGCATTATAAATGTAACCTTTATTTCTAAAATCGTTCATATAGCTATCGAGCCAGTATCGCATAAAAGTAGAATTTTTCTTTGCTACTATAAATGCGCTTCCCATAGTATAGTTTTCACTTTGTTTTGAAATTGTGCATTCGTACTCGCGGAGAAGATCGATTGGCCGAACAAGAATGGTGTCCGTATCAAGGTAGATTCCCCCATATTCTATAAGAGCTTCAATTCTCATAATATCGCCGGAATTCTCGTGAAATGTTATTTCTTTGCCGAAATAAAACAATGGTCGCTCCCTGTACACGTTTAATATGTTTGGAGAAAGAGTTATAATATAGTCCCAATATTTACCACGTGGCACAGAGTCACCGTGTAACAGAATAAGACAGGGTCTCACAAATCTAATAACACTAATAAAACTGACAAAGTCAAAAAAGTCCAGCTCGCCATCTCCATACCAGACATAATGAACGACGTTTGGCACGGGTTTGTCATCCGTGCAACACGTGCTTATATAATCTGCAAGACATCGATCACCGGAATCCGCAACCGCAATGTCACGTGTTGAGTAAGTCCACGACGTCACCAGTCTTGGTGTTCCGCCAGAGCAGAGCAAAGACAACTTTCGTCTTCTCTTTATCCGGATGTCATCGTCGATGATAAAACTAGGGCAGTACTTTGTGGAGGTAAATGTCCAATCTGAATCAGCGACAGACGAAGCGTTGCTTGATACAATGTATCTCTCATGCCAATTTGATTTTATTAAGCAAAGATCGTCATCACTGTTTTTTGCATTTGGCTGTATTGTGTTACAGTTACCTGCGTGAGCTCTTTCAACTATGTCAGATTCGAAACGTCCTGAAAGAACATATACATGCATTGGTAGAGGTCTCAATAAATCAACAGAAACGTGTAACAGTTCGTACTGCTAAGGGAATTGCGCACTTTAAATATGGTTTACATCCGCTGAGAACATACACGAGCTACCTACCGAATTATTGCATTGTAGTTTACCAACAACAATTGCATATACGCCTCCGAAATGTGACGAAAATATTACAGTCCATTGCACAAGTGAGAAAAAAACTCCGACTTTGTAAATTGTTGTCCTTGGTATTTAAATGTGTCCATATCTTGGAATATGCATAAAGTAGGTAGTTTTAAGCATGTTATGAAAATGACAACGAAACATCCAACACCATTTGCTTATAAACCTCCGAGGTGTAGTCGAATGTAGTTCCTATTATAAAAAGTAATCCCTCCTTTTTTGGAAAGGGGCATTATAAGTAGGGGAAATAACCAATCTGTATTCGACTTTATTGTTGTATGTATAAGAAGTGTACGGATAGGTTTGAATGGATTATTGATGAACATTTTCCAGCTTTCGAATATATGCATACTCTTTGTGAGTAACTATCAATGGAAACAGCTGAACCCTTGACCTGTTTAGTTAACAAACAAATAATTTCTTACAAGACTTGTGACCCCACCTTTTCTGGTGATTTTTCAAGTGGAACGCTATTTTTTAAATAAAAGTTGCAGCAAATCATTAATATTTGACTTTTTAACATTGAAATCAATGGGGGAAATACTTGTTGATTTCATACCTTGTGGTTTAATTACCCTAAATCAGCCGGATTTGCTCGCTTGGTGCAGTCGAAAGTAGTTATGTATTAAAGAGTGCTGATCTTTTTTTTCTTTAAAAACATTTTTAGTGCAATGTCCTGTTATTGTTTGGCTGTACCTGTATTCTCGACATGTTGATGAAATTTGAAAAGGGAGCTCATCATGTTTTTGACAGTTTTTGATATACATTTCAGAAGTGAAAGTAGACAGGGTATAACATTGCAAGGGGTAAAAATAGCTTTGACCTTTGACCCGGTGTTAGTATACAGCTGAAGAAATGTTTCTTAGAAGCTATTAAACCCCCTATTTCCTTGTTGATGTTTAATAGCAGACATGTTTATTTACATGCTAAAGAAAGTTTCCCAGAATTCTAATCAGGTTTGAGTTTTTAACAGGTTGTCAACATTCTAACTTTACAATGGAAGGGGCATGGATACTCATTTACGCTATTATAACCTTGTGGGAGACGGTGCACATTTCTATGAGTATTTCTAACACTTTGTTATAATCACACTTGTATACTCGTTTGATGAATCAAACATACTTGTTATTTAGCATGATGCTCATCATGAACACACTTAGAGATATGTAAAATAATAGTTTCAACTAGATCGTACACCATTTTCAAAAGAATAATAGAAAACTGCGTTAATAGTTGTATAAGCGTGTGGTGCTACTAAAGAAGTTGAACTGACAGCATCTATAGCAATTACATGATTAATGGCTAAACATACAGACGTATTAGACGAGCAATTAAAACACAATATTTTTCTAATGACATTTATTAGCATGTTACACAAATCATTATAAAGTTTAATTCACTAAACATAAAAGTGTGTGCGTACTTGGGTGCGCGTTAGTGTGAGTTCATTCGGTGGTTTGTGCGCGCTTGACTGTGTGTGTGACTGTTTTAACGTTGCTTATAGTCAAATTTCAACGGGGTCTTATTGTAACATTAGGGCTTACTGCTCCACATTACATTAAATGATACCCACCAACTGACATTATACTCACACTGGGCTGAACGGTCCTAGCTCTGCCCATTAAGAAAGTTGGCGGAATATTCACAATTTCAATATCAACGTTTGTTTGCTTTACAAATGTCTTTTTTTTTATTTAAATAAGCAAACAAATCGCCAGTTTACAGACATGCTTAGACCTCTTGCTTAATATACTTACTGCCAGTCATTACACTCTTGTGTAAAACATTGCTTGTATTTGCTCTGTTCTGTCTGTTTATAGCTTCAACACCCTCTGAAGGTGTGGCTAAGAATTCCACTGAAGGCGATGCTTAATAGACCACTCTGAGAATTCTGCTAAAACAAGTACTAAGAATTTCCCCATGGATAGGCGTGGACCCGATTTGTACCTCTATGTGAAATTCCTTAATATGTAACCCCGTCTACAAATCAGTAGCGTTATTATTTACTGGTCCTTTGGGATCATCAAGCCCATTCTGTGTTGCTTTAAAGTAGAATATCGTTTAAGCCGGTGATAGGAGGCGTGAGAGGTGTTGCATCTTATAATTACCTCTCATGAACAGACTCAATAAAACCGAGTCTGCTACTTTTCTCTCTCGTTTGCGTTTGTTGCTTCCAGGGGATCACCTTTTCAGTATTTTATTTCTACTTTGCCTATTAAAGGGAATATAGTGACACATCTAAACAATCTTAAGTATTGGGATTTTTTAAAAAAGTGGTCATGGGTGAAATAATTATCAAATATCGGACGATAAAGGTTTAATTACACTAAATCAGCGGGATGTGCTCGCCTGGTGCATCGAAAGTAGTTCTGTATTAAAGAGTGCTGATCTTTTTTTTCTTTAAAAACTTGTTTTAGTGCAATTTCCTGTTATATTTTGACTGTAACTATATTCTGGACATGTTGCTGATATTAGAAAAGGGAGCTCATCATGGTTTTGACAGTTTTTGATATACATTTCAGAAGTGGAAGTAGACAGGGTACGAAATTGCAAAGGGTAAACATAGCTTTGACCTTTGACCCGGTGTTAGTATACAGCTGAAGAAATGTTTCTTAGAAGGTATTAACCCCCTATTTCCTTGCTGATGTTTAATAGCAGACATGTTTATTTACATGATAAAGTAAGTTTCCCAGAATTCTAATCAGGTTTGATTTTTTAACAGGTTGTCAACATTCTAACTTTACTATGGAAGGGGCATGGAGACTCATTTAAGCTATTATAACCTAAAAATATTATTTTGAAACGGATACGGAAGCCTCCATTTTGAGAACTATGATATCACAATTTTAAATTACCATATCGATAAATTGACTTTTTATAAATATGTTAACTGATTTATAGAGGGACACTCATAGCAAGGGTATGACAAATAAGTAATTAAAGTGGTATATTGCAATACGTGGCCAGTAAAGGATGTTGCAGTCATCTGCATTGAGTTTCTTTGCTTTTAAATGATATTTACCAATATTGCATATGGACTAATTTAGAACTATGATGTCACAGTTCTCAAAATGGCAGCTCCCATATTAGTTTTAGAACGACTTTCAAATGGTCATATCTTCTTTATTTGTTATCCGATTTTGAAAATTATTACACCTTTTTCCCAAGTTTTTCAGAACGTTCAATAATAAAGATTGCTTGGCTGTGTCACTACATTCCTTTTATAGTAATAACAAAACATGTGCTGGGTTATGAACTAAGAGCTCAACTCAAGCCTGTGGTAAGACTGTATTTATAATACATTTACTACTAACCTTGCAAATTACCCTTTGCATTCCTGAAGACCTTCATGTTCCCTGCTAAATTTTCAAACACGAAGCACATCCACAAAGCACATACAACCAACAGAAGAAAAAAACATGTCTTACATGATCCTGCCATAATATAACAAACTATCATCAACTATCTCAAAGCTCAGCTGTTTGCATCAGTTCGCATCAGTTCAAAACGTATTGTCATTGCGGACAGTTATGTACTCTCATCTTTCGCATCTGCTGTCAATAGATTATGTAAACCTATTAAATACAAATGTATCAACATTACTTCATAGTTAAGACGAGATATTGAGCTGAGCGTGCAGAACACATGCGGCTTCATATAGCAATCCCAAAGCATGATACAGCCGTGTTGCCGCCGTGTTTGTAAATGTGAAAACCATTAGTTTCAACTGCTGTTAATGATCTTGATGAATGCAATTGGGATGGCTGTAGACTGTCACAACACATTACTTTTTGGAGTGACTATGTTAGAAATCACAGTTTACACTTGACATCACAGTATAAAAGTCATGGTTAGTAAAGTTTACTTGATTTCGCTTTTCAATCATGTAATAGGAATCTCACTAAACCGTCTCACGTCATACTACAAGAGGTGTTCAACTTATAATTGAACACTTTCATTGTGTAACTGAATCAACTATCTTGAATTTCTCGCTGAATATGTTGATTTTAATGTCAAGTCTAATGATTCCTTCGATATGAAACATTATGACATGCACTATTATGTGCTTCATAATGTTGCTGGATCCGTATTTTTGAAAAAGGGTGGAGAACATTTTGAAGCAAAAATCTTCAATTATAAAAATAAATATAAATTTTAAGACCGATGCTTTTAAAATGTTGTTTAAAGGGAATGTAGCGACACAGCCAAACACCTGTATTATTGAGAGTTCTGAAATACTTGAATAAGGGTGAAATAATTATCAAACTCGGATGATAAACAAAGAAGATATGATCATTTGCAGTTTCTGTTGAAACGGATATGGCAGCGGCCATTTTGAGAGCTATGACATCACGGTTCTAAATGACCACATATGGAATATTTATAAATATGAACATTTACTGATTTATAGGGAAAACTGACAACTGTATGAAAAATATATAATACTTAATGGCAGCAATGCTTTATATGACCAGTAAAAAAAATCATTCATTTGCAGTGATTTTCTTCTTCGTTTTAAATGATATTTATCAATATTCCATATATGGTAATATGGAACTATGATGTCATAGTTCTAAAAATGGCGGCTCCCATATTAGTTTTAGAACAACCTTTAAATGGTCATATCTTTTTTGTTTATCATCCGATTTTGATAATTCTTTCACCTTTTCCCAAGTTTTTTCAGAACTCTCAATAACAGAGCTTGTTTGGCTGTGTCGCTACATTCCCTTTAAGGTTATAGTATTCTGATATGTCCATGTTTGAACGTAAAAAAAGTGTAATATGCATTTTTTTGAAATTTGTCGATTAGTTCAGCGAAAATTAACATGAAATTCAACTATGAAAATGATTAAATTTACGAAAGCTTCTAGTTCGAAACAACAAATGCAGGCATTTTTGTAATATCCTCCGCTATTAAAAAAACAGGTTTCATAAGTTTCTTAAAAGAAAAGATAGAAAAAATATATAAACTTAAAATTTATGGACAAAACACACACATTTGCAAATAATAATAAAAATAATATAAATTGTTACCAAAGATATCTTTATAAGGTATATGATATACATCAACAATAACTGTTCATTTTTTTATATCACAAAATATGATTAAGATTGTTATCTTGTTTAATTTATAAAATTATCAGTAACCATGGTAACATACGAGCAAACTGTCCTATTATCTGTCAATTTCTTAATATTGCGGTAAAAAGTCGAGCTTTTAATTCAACATCTATATTTTTGTCTTAAAATAAAACATACGATCATATTTAAATTATAAACACTGTTTTAAACAATTATGATATGCATTTAGTTGAATTATTTCGTTTAAGGTAAAACTCCACGGAAACAGAAACATATAGGTTTAAAATTAGAAAATAGTGTACACCTTATTCAAAATGTAATTTAAAATCAACCGCGTGAAATTGGAGATTATTTCTGAATGCATACGTTCTAAATGACAGTTTCACATCATTAAATCACACATTTTTTATGATAATCACTTCCGCTGAAAAATAACATCTTAAACAAAAGTGTTCAATTATCGTACATCACTAGTGTTGCAACCCAAAGCTTCCTTTTCATATATGCTACCAATACACCAAGTTTAAGGCCAATATCTCATTCCTAACTAAAGTTATTCAACGGAAAACGTTTCTATTTTTAGTAACAGTGACCTTGAACCCAGTGACCCCAAATGCAATCCCACGCTTCCTTTTCATATAAACTACCTAACCAGGAAGTTTCATCTCGATATTTCATTCCTAACTGAAGTTATTCAGAGGAAACCATTTTGCTATTTTTAGTAACAGTGACATTGAACTTTGACCCCAAATGCAATCCCAAATTTCCTTTCGATATAAGCTACCTATCTGGAATGGTTCATCCCAATATCTCATTCCTAACTGAAGTTATTGAGCGGAAACAAAACGTGACAGACGGATGGAGTGCAATCATATATTCCCAAGGGCCATACTTCTGGAAATACTTAGGGTATGGGGCCGATTATCAAACTTGGCCGAGGCATTGTGCGCACATACCATTTGACCAAGTTTGGAGAAGAGTAATTTCGTGATTTTTAGCAGCAGAGCTTATGGGATGGCGAGTTATTCGTCGTTCGTCCGTCGTCCGCCATACGTCGTTAACTTTTGCCTCGTTAAGACGAAAAGAGAATTCATTTTTCATCGGATCTTTAACAAACTTTACCTGATTGTTAATATCAATGAAAGCTCGGAAAAGATGAAAAACTGGCCAGATCGGACCAGTAACACCTGAGTTATGGCCCTTAATTTATATGTTGCCTCGTTAAGACGATATGGTCTTCATTTTTCATCCGATCTTTACCAAACTTTACCAAATTGTTAATATTGGTGAAAGCTCGGTCAAGTTCGAAAACTCACCAAATCGAACCAGTAACAGCAGAGGTATGGCACCTTGTTTTGTTGAAAAATGCCATATTCTGCCTTGTGAAAACTCTAGCACCTTCATTTTGTATTTGATCTTTACCAAACTTGCACAGATTATTGTTTTGATGAAAGCTCAGACAAGTTTGAAAACAAGCTATATCGAACTAGGAACACCAGAGTTATATGCCGTTGAATTATTGAAAAATGCTATTTTCAGCCGTGTGAACACTCTGGCACATTCATTTTGCATTTGATCTTTACCAACCTTTAACAGATGTTATTATTAATGAAAGCTTGGGCAAGTTCGAAAACCAGCTATATCGGACCAGTAATAACAGAGTTATGTCCCCTTGAATTATTGAAAAAATGCCATTTGCAACCTTGTGAACACTCTAGCGCCTTCATTTTGTATTCGATCTTTCCCAAACTTGGCCAGATTGTTGATATAAATGAAAGCTCAGACGAGTTTGAAAACCATCCAGATCGAACCAGTAAACTGGAGTTATGGTCCTTTTTCAATATGTGGTAATGTACACTGGAAACCCAGGGCTTGTGGGTTCAAATCTCACTGGAGACATATTTTTTATTATTTCTTGTTTTTTATTTTATTTATTTTTTGCTCATAAGAAACCTTGGTTCATGGGTTCAATATTTCTTTAACTAGGAGCTTAGGGGCCCTTGTTGAATCAGTTTTACATAGAGTTATGGTTCAATATTTCTTTAATTGGGAACTTAGGGGCCCTTGGTGGATCAGTTTTACATAGAGTTATAGGGAAGAATTTCAAACATGTTCTTCTCTGAAACTAGAAGGTCTAAAGGTTTACTATTTTTTATTTTTTATCAACTTATAGATCCTCTACCAAGTTTGTTCAATTGGTGACACTGGGGTCAAATTTGACCCCGACCCAGGGATCACAGTTTTTCATAGGTTGATATAGGGAACAACTTAACAAAGCTTCTTTTCTGAAACTATTTAAAAAAAAAATCATCAGCTTTTGTTCCTCTACAAGTTTGTTCAAATGGTGTCCTGGGGTCTAATTTGACACCCACCAGGGGTCACAGTTTTATATATAGGGAAAAACTTTAAAAATCTTCTTCTCTGAAACATCAAGAGTCAAAGATTAATATTTTGTATTTACACTCAGTTGATGGTCCTCTACCAAGTGTGTTTGTTTGGTGACCCTGGGGTCAAATTTGGCCCCACCCCAGGGGTCACATGTTTTGCAAAGAGTTACTTAGGGCTGAAACTACATGAGCCAGGGGTTTAATATTTTGTATTTACCATCAGCTTATTGTCCTCTACCAAGTTTGTGCAAATGGTGACCCTGTAGTCAAGTTTGGTTATGTCCCGGAGGTCACAAGTTTTACATAGACTTATATAGTGAAAAACTTAAAAATCTTCTTTTTGAGACTTCAAGAGTCAAAGGTTTAATATTTTATATTTACACTCAGTTTATGGTCCTACCAAGTTTGTTTGAATGGTTACCATGGGGTCAAATTTGATCCCACCCAGGGGTCACATCTTTTACATAGAGTTACATAGGGAAAAACTTAAAAAATAAATCTTCTTTTCTGACACTACATGAGCCAACGGTTTAATATTTTGTATTTACACTCAACTTATGGTCCTCTAAAAAGTGTTTTCAAATGGTGACACTTGGAGTCAAATTTGGCCCCGCCCCTGGGTCACATGTCAAACTTGGTTTGAGTTTTTATATTAACGAAAGTTTGATTTGTTTTAAAGCTAGCCACACTTGAGCCAAATACATCCCTCCCCTATATCTTAGTAATTTAAGACACGTTATAAAACAAGGCCACCGCCACGGGCTGTCTCGCCTTCTGGGGGTTTTGTTCATTCACAACGAGGGTTTGTTTACTGGGATCGTGTTGATTCTTGCGGATGTGGGAGTTGTACAGTACTGGTTCTAGCCAGGAAAAGTTGGTGGTCTGCCTTCACCACAAAAAATCGACCGTCATATATAACGTTACATTGTTTTGAAAATGACGTAAAACACCATACAACAAATTTTGGGATCGTAGGTTGTATATTATCTATCTTTAATTTTTTCTTTTATTTAGTGCAATAAAAAATAAATAAACAAGGAAACAATAATAATGTAAAGGACACAATTTGAAATAAAGTATATGAAACAGAATTGAGTACATTTTAAGTACAATGTGATAGTTAATGTTTGTAGTTATTTTGTCTATAAAGGCAAGGTCATTGGTGGGTTGGGGCTTAGTGAAAGTGTAAGGGGTTACCCTAGTGAATGTTCATACACAGTTTCAAAGCAATACCATTGATGGTATTTGGAGATGTATAACTTCCAAAAGACGTTAACCAAGTACTTTAAGCAAGACAATTGTACTAAGTGATGTTGTATTTAAAGTCAAGATCAAGGTCATTTGTGGGGTGGGGCTTAGCAAAAGTGTAAGGGTTACCCCAGTAAATGTTCATACAAAGTTTCAAAGCAATAACTTTGACGGTATTGGAGATATATACCTTCCAAAAAAACAATTAACCATAAACTTTAACCAAGAAAATTTTACTATGTTCTGTTGTCTTCAAAGTCAAAGTCAAGGTCATTGGTGGGGTGGGGCTTTATGAAAGTGTAAGGGTTACCCCAGCGAATGTTCATACACAGTTTCAAAGCAATATTTTGACGGTATTGGAGATATATACATTCCAAAAAACTTTGATCAAATACTTTAACCAAGAAAACTTGACTAAGTTATGTTGTCTTTAAAGTCAAGGTTAAGCTCATTGGTGGGGTGGGGCTTAATGTGAATTTTCATACAATGTTTCAAAGCAATACCTTTGACGGTATTGGAGATATATACCTTCCAAAAAACATTTAACCATACATTTTAACCAAGAAAGTTTGACTAAGTTCTGTTGTCTTTAAAGTCAAGGTTAATGTCATTAGTGGGGTGGGGCATAGTGAAAGTGTAATGGGTTACCCCAGTGAATGTTCATAAAAAGTTTCAAAGCAATACCTTTGACGGTATTGGAAATATATACGTTCCAAAAAACTTTAACCATGTGGCCTCCATCGGAAAAGTGATACCAATGTCTCGCTTTTTTCTTCGAAAAGGCGAGACAAAAACTAATTTGATACTGCCATATCTGACACACAATCCTTCTATCCCCCCACTCCACCTTACCACACCCCAACCCACCCCACCATGGACACCATATAGCCAGTAGAGCGATACAGGCCCTCTTGGGTCTCCTGTTTACTATTGCAAGGGCCATAACTCTGGAACTGCCGGGACCGATTATCGAACGTATCGAATTTGGCCGAGACATTGTGCCCATATACCATTTGACCAAGTCAGAGTGTGGACATCATTTTTGCATGGACGGACGGACGAACGGACGGACGGACAGGGTGTACCACTATATGCCCCTTCACCATTCTTCGAATGGCGGGGGCATAAAAAAGCATAGAAAGCCACAAAACACGTACTCAGTGACTTGGCAGAAATGATTGACAAAAGGGTTACTTGTGTAAATGGTTGACAAAAAGATTACATACATAAATGGTTGACAAAAGGGTTACATACATAAATGGTTGTCAAAAGGGTTACACACATAAATGGTTGACAAAAGGGTTACACACGTAAGTGGTTGACAAAAGGGTTACACACATAAATGGTTGACAAAAGGTTTACACACGTAAATGGTTGACAAAATGGTTACACACATAAATGGTTGACAAAAGGGTTACACACATAAATGGTTGACAAAAGGGTTACACACATACATGGTTGACAAAAGGGTTACACACATAAATGGTTGACAAAAAGGTTACACACATAAATGGTTGACAAAAGGTTACACACGTAAATGGTTGAAAAAAGGTTTCATACATAAATGGTTGACAAAAGGGTTACACATATAAATGGTTGACAAAAGGGTTACACATATAATAGGTTGACAAAAGGGTTACACACGTAAATGGTTGACAAAAGGGTACACACATAAATGGTTGACAAAAGGGTTACACACATAAATGGCCGACAAAAGGGTTACACACATAAATAGTTGACAAAAGGGTTACACACATAAATAGTTGACAAAAGGGTTACACACATAGATAGTTGACAAAAGGGTTACATACATAAATTGTTGACAAAAGGGTTACACACATACATGGTTGACAAAAGGGTTACACACATAAATAGTTGACAAAAGGGTTACAGCCGTAGAAAAGTCAGTGGAAAAAACAACACTGGTTGAAAAAAGGTTACACACGTAAATGGTTTAAAAAAAGGTTTCATACATAAATGGTTGACAAAAGGGTTACACATATAAATGGTTGACAAAAGGGTAACACATATAAATGGTTGACAAAAGGGTTACACACGTAAATGATTGACAAAAGGGTTACACACGTAAATGGTTGACAAAAGGGTTACACACATAAATGGTTGACAAAAGGGTTACACACATAAATGGCCGACAAAAGGGTTACACACATAAATAGTTGACAAAAGGGTTACACACATAAATAGTTGACAAAAGGGTTACACACATAAATGGTTGACAAAAGGGTTACACACATAAATGGCCGACAAAAGGGTTACACACATAAATAGTTGACAAAAGGGTTACACACATAAATAGTTGACAAAAGGGTTACACACATAGATAGTTGACAAAAGGGTTATATACATAAATTGTTGACAAAAGGGTTACACACATACATGGTTGACAAAAGGGTTACACACATAAATAGTTGACAAAAGGGTTACAGCCGTAGAAAAGTGGAAAAAACAACACTGGGATTTTTACATTGGGGGAAAGGATCGTTATCCTATTGGTTGTGACACGTGAGATACATATTGAATAACACAGACGATACCTATCTAATTGTTAAGAGTACCCTTTGAATTAAACTATCAGTAACACCTGATTATATCGTGAAGTACACAGCTGTCTCACATTGATGATGTTAATTTTCCCTTCTAAATAGTATCTAGTCTTGCGTTAGACAATCATGGCGGGACCGTTTAAGAGAAGGATTTTCTGCCTGCTTGTGTGTGTTGCGTTCGTACGCTTTATGTTTGAGCGGTACATGATTATGCAGAGGAATACGTTAGACACTGCGAAAGGTCAGTAGTATATGTATATAAATAACACTGTAACTCAATAAAACTGTTATTAAATGAACACACGGCAATCTTGACTTTTTAAAAACTCACGGCGTCCCGTTAGTTTTTCTCTTACCTTTGCATTTGTTCAATCATTAATATTAATTGTTAGAATAGTTTAAATCAAATTGTTTTTACATATTACTGACTTTTGATAATATTGCACCAATGATATATTTAAAAAATGTGTTGAATAGTTATGAAGTAAATAGAATTCTCATTTTTTTAAATTTAATTATATGCAAGCAGTTTTAGAGTCAAAACGATACAGCATTAATACATCGCTGTACTAATTTTAATGCCTGATATAAAACTCAAGATTGCCATGTTTCCCTTTAAAATATATTCTTATTCGTAATACATTCTTACGGTGATTGTTTAATATAGCACCAATTTGAGAGGAATAATCATCACCGAAATTCATTCCGAGAGGCATTAATACCGTACCGGCTACAAAATGCTCGTTATCGGGTCAGAAGTCATAAATTTACAATTTCTGGATAAACGTTGGTACTTTTAACAAATGGAGATTTGTCATTGTCGAATTAAACTAAAGCAACTAAAGCAAACTAAATATGTTCAGATTATTTGAATAAACATTTTAATTCGGTACAATGGCGAAGATGATGGTGTGCATATGCCAATGGTAAATACGTCATTACTGCACACACTATTTGAAGGTTTGAAGAACTGAAATTCATTCTTAAATGTTAAGAATTATTATATAGTTATTTGACAGAAGTCAACTAAATATTGACCAGATTACATACTGAGTTAAATAATTAAATAAGATATTTGACCAAAGTGAAAGGTATTTTGGCGAGATTTAAAACGTAAATTCAGTCAGTCGACCAAAGGAAGTTATATATTGACTAGTTTAACATAAAAAAACCCAGCTCATTGACTAAAGCAACACATATTGACCCGTTTTACAAAATTTGCCATTTGATCGAAAAGAAATACGTATTGTAGTTTTACATAATATAGCCAGCTATTTAACAAAAAGCAAAGACATACTGACTAGATTTAAATATTAAAATACGCTATTTGACCAAGGAAAAATACACATGGACCAGTTTTAAATAGTCAAACCAGATATATGACCAAAGCGACACATACATTGACGAGTTTTAATTAAAAACAATCAGACATTTTACCAAAGTAAACAATATATTTACTAGTACTACATAATAAGTTCAGATACTTGATCAAAAGAAATAACACATTGACTAGTTGTACGTAGTTTAATCAGCTTTTTGACCGAAAAGACAGATATATTGACTAGTTTTAAATAATAAAATCAGCCATTTGACCAAAGAGACAGAAATTTCATTGAAAACCTAACACAAATAAGGTATTACAGAATTATTTTAGAAAAATGAAAAACTATTATATTTTTAAATACCATGCTATTTTTAATACAGGGTTTCTATCCCTCATGAAAACACATCTGAATAAACAATCGAGTATGGACGTTTTTTTAACACTGGATTAAAATCCGTATTGAAAAGCTCATGGTAAACATAGAATTCATTTTCGACTTTTGTATCTTTTTAAATGTTCTGGCGCACTGCTTAAACAACATGTTTGCATTGTTCACAGATTTGCAAACAAGTTTAACAACTTTTAACTTCTTGTCTTACTGCCGTTAAAGATCACGTTAAACTATATTGTGATAAAACTTATGAAAACTCTGCGATGGATTTATTTTGGTCTATAAAAAATTCAGGAGACGTTCTGGATAAAATTTTCAATAAAGGTCAAGTTTCATCAATAAGCACTTATGACTTCTCTACACTATATACAACCTTACCTCATCACCTTATTAAAGACAAGCTAATTTCTCTTATTCAAAAAACATTCGCTAGAGAAAATACTACATGTAATAATATTAAAGCGTTATTTACTAACGTCAGTTTAGATAATTATACTATGTGGACTTGCTATGAAGTTTGTGAAGCACTCATCTTCCTATTAGATAATATTTTCGTCAGGTATGGTACCACCGTTTACAGACAAATTGTTGGTATCCCTATGGGTACGAACTGTGCACCACTTGTCGCAGATTTGTTTTTATTTTGCTATGGAAGAGATTTCATGTTGAGTCTTTCACCAGATACCCAGGCAGATGTTGTTGAAACTTTTAATGACACCTCTCGGTATATGGATGACATACTGAACATTGACAACCCTTTCTTTCCAACTATGGTTGATAATATTTATCCTAAAGAACTTCAGCTTAATAAAGAAAATATATCTGATAATAATGCTTCTTTTCTTGATTTAGATCTCTCGATTGAAAATGGTAATATAATTAGCAAAATCTATGACAAGAGAGATGATTTTAATTTTGACATTGTTAATTATCCCCACTTGGATGGGGATGTTCCCCGAGCAACTTCTTATGGGGTGTATCTGTCTCAACTTATTCGTTTTTCTAGAGCTTGTACTCGAGTTGAGGACTTTAATATTCGTAATATTTGTATAACTAAAAAGTTACTCAATCAGGGTTACCGTTACCATAAACTTCGTAAAACCTTTGCAAAATTTTATTATCGTCACTCGGATCTTCTTTCCAAATATTAATGTAATATAAGGACTTTTCTACGACAAGGACTATCACATCCTGACTTCTATGGTGATGTGATTTATAAACTTCGTAAGAGGTTATGACCCTATCATTTTGCAACGTACTGCATGCTTGATGGTGGACCCTTTTACAGTTCCGCCACTATGCTTTCCTCTTTAATTGTACGATGACCGGACAGGCTGTGGACCCTATGATGACGCCTACCTAAAGCCTACCTAAAGCCCATAGGGACGGTGGCGTTTGATGTTTGTCCATGATCTTTCTTGTCGTGCCCTTAATGGTTTATTCTCTTACTGCTCTGGCTTCTGCAAAGTCATTGAGTACCTTCATTGTGGCTTTCTAGGATATTGTTTTTTGTATTATATTTACACGAGCATATTTGTGTTTTACTTATATTGCCTATTGATGCTGCCTTGTTGGTTAGAGATTAGATCATGGCGGGGATTTCTTTATTTACACTGTCCTGTTTTAATGGGATGACAGTAGGGTAAGTGTGAGGTTTGATGCACCCTAGAACCGGTTTAAACCCCCAGTGGCCTACTTTGCTACTGACCGTTCCAAGGCGGTAGCCCTATTGTCAACCCTTTTGTGTTTGGGATGTCGTTTACTTTTATTATCCAGAAATATGCACGTAAAATATATTAAATGTCGACTCATATTTTGTCCAAAATTCCTAAACCTTTAGAAGGATTTGTTTTGTGGCGCGTTTTCATTGACCGTGAGTATATTAAGTGGAACGACCTTCACAATTAGTAATTGTCCTCTCTATCTATCTCTCTCTCTCTCTCTCTCTCTCTCTCTCTCTCAGAACATTAAAGAAATATAAAAAGATAGGACAGGGAAAGTAGCATTCAAGGAGGAAAGTCAACCACAAAACACAGAAACAAACACGCAAACAGACAAACAAGAAGGCAAAAGTACTAATAAATGCAAACGACATCACAAACTCAAGAAGGGTTGACAATAGGGCTACGAATTTGACTTCAGCCGAAGCTCTTTTAAGCACTCGTATTTTGCAGAAAATGACTTTGTTTCTAAAAATGAAAGACACCATTTTCCTCACAATGACTATTAAACAATTTAGGCAGAAAAAACTCCACTTCAGTCAGGTATGAATGTCTATTTAGGTCACATGCCAGTGACCGACTATTGTGGGCTTTTAATTGGTTGAAAAAGGTATAGGGTCTATAAGGGCATATAGTCAGAGTGTAAGGTAGATTCTGATTGGATTATATTATCCAAATCATAACAAATCCCCATAAAACATCCAAAAAATATATATCCAACATAAAACATGTTCATTTAGGATATTTTGACTGAAATTTGCATTTTTATGGGTACAATTGTACTGAGAGTATATTTGCAAAAAGTAAAATTTCTTTACTGCCATTTACCTTCAGTGCAATATTAGAGGCTGAAAGCATTACAATACTCCCAATTTGTTGGTCATTTTTGAGTGTCTCTAAGATAGTTCTTTATAAAAAGTTAGGTTTTATCATCCATTCTGATATAGAAATAGGGGTTGCAGGCCAAAAGGCTATAATAGAGGCCTATGGGATATGCAATAGTGATACATTTTATATATCTTGCGCTTGCGTCCGTTTAGCTCAGATGATTAATCGATCGTCTTTTAAATCCTTAGCATGGGCTCCGTGTGTTCAAATCCGGAGAGGGACTTATTTTAAACTTTCTTTTATTGAATTCCGTCAAAACTTATTGTTTCTATTTACGAATAAATTATAATGCATACTGGTAGGTGTGTAATGTTTAGCAACATAGGGCGTGCACATCGTTTGTGTTTCAGCCATAACACTGAGATTTGTTAAAAAACAAGATGTATGACTAGTCGGAGGATATAATGTGTCGCTCGACCGTTTGCCCATTCCTTCGGTCATGTTCTGTCCGGTGGATATACATATATAAAACAATTAATGGTCACCTCTATATTAATTGTTTGTGTTTGTTTATTAATGGCAAAAGTGAGAAAGTTCAGAGTTCATGGTTATGATAGATAGATACTTTTATTGACTTAAACTATTACAGTTTTTCATCATTACAAATATATGATAATTATAATATACACACACGTGACAGATATTAACATTGCAAATACAACAAAATAATCATTACGTTTGTTTTGTTTCATACATATTTAAACAATCAAAAACATACACATATTATGGTATGTCAATGATAAACGAGGATGTTCTAAAATAAAATGTAGTGTTTTTTTTAGTCTGTTAAAATGGATGTAGATAGCCTTAATACAAGTGCATCGGAAATGAATTTACTTAAACTAAGAATAATCTCTTTGTTTAATGACTGGAACAATTCCACAAATTTAAACATGCTTGGCCTAGTTGTGTAATATTTAGGAATGTATTTGTTTCTAATGTCAGAGTAAGTAGTACAGATCAAAATAAAATGGTACTCGTCTTTAATATCGTTAGTGTTACAAATTTCGCACACTCTTTCGTTTCTCTCTGTTCTCCCTCTTGAGTATCTCCCTGTTTCTATTCTTAAACAATGAGCGGATAGTCTTATTTTTGTTATACACCTTCTTAATTGTTTGGAGCATAATGTTTCTAGATATGTTTCAAAATAAAAATTCTCTTTCACCACCTTATATAGCGTTAAAACCCTACTGCCGTCTATATCAGATCTCCATTGTTGCATGAAATTATCTATTACTCTTTGTTTAAAGGCATTTGCTGTAGTTTTCCAAGCGCAGCTTTTTGGGCGACTTCTCTTCTAAAACTATTGAATGGATTTTCCTACAAATTTACAGGAATGTTGCTTTTGATGTCTAGTTGTATTTTTTGTCTTTTGATTATTTTTTTGAATTTTTTTTTATTTATTTAATTTCTTTTTTTTTTATTGTCTTTAGATACATAAAATAGGAAAAATATAGCATTTTGTAAAAAATCCAACAAACTTAAATAATTTAAGCATAATGGTACGGTTCCAAAAACCAATATTAAATCTCAATATGCATTGTGACCTATACATTTAATTGAATATATTGTCTAAATATATGTTCAAATAATTGCCTAGGAAGTTTAAACAAATTCTGTTATTAGGAACATAACAAAAAAGGAAAAAATACCATTTCTATATAATTTCATACAACACTTGGCCTTTTAGCATAGGGGTAGGGTTTACAATTATTTTTCTAAACAAGCATGGGGACCTATCATTTTTATTGTACATTTTGTTTTTATATATGTCTATGTGCTTAGAAAGTTAAAAAAAAATCTGTTATTGGGAACATACAAAAAAAAAGGAAATTGTATCATTATGGGTTAATTTGTGCATAAATTGTGGTAATGGTCTCAACAGATTTTGTAAAAAAATATAGGTTTTACATAAAGATGAGCTTTAAATGTTACTGTAATTAAATGTTCTTTACTTTAATACAATTTTAGCAGAATTGTGACCAATAAATAAATGATTAGACTTCAAAAATATCTTATTTAGCTATTTCATGGACTTGTTCAACTTTTTGGACAGATTGTGTCATTACAAATTATTTTTTTAAATTTTAACAAGCATGGTGACCTACCATTATTTTTGCCTTTTCTGTCTATATATATAACAGATTTACTGTACAAAAAGTTTAAAGAAAATCTGTTATGCAGAAAAAACTAAAAAAGAAAATGTCTTTAAATATTAAAGGAAATAGTTTAAAACTAACACTCATGGGACCATTGTTCAGTGAATGGTCAGTGAATATGTTGAAAATGATTAGTGTGTAGACAACAAAAGAGGAATGGATTGTTTATACTGGAAGGACACTTTTGTGTAGGAAAGTAATATTGTGAAAGGAAAAAAAGCTTTTATTAAACTTAAATGGATTTATTTGACTATTTATTGCTCCTACTACCCAGATTGGTATGTAAAGATTTTATATTGCAAATTCTGTGTAGAAATAATTAGACATCTAGTAATTATGTTAGTTTGAGATTTCCCTATATAATTAAATGATATTTAATTTTTAAAAGAATTTACTGGAACCTTAACATTTGTTTACGTGCATATCTGTATTTAGTGCATTCCACATTGGTGTTATGAAATGTACGTATATTTCCGGTTTTCATCAGTTACATCGCACAATGAATTTTTTTTTCTGAAAAACATTCATGACAAAATCGTCAGAAGTCAAACAATAAAAAGTCCAGTAAAACCAATTGAAATTTATTCCCAGACAATTTAATGCAGCTTGATATTTAGTGGAACAGTTATCTTTTTATGATTATCCATAGTAAACAATGTTAAATGACAAGGTAAATAACTGTCTAACTGCTTGTCATAAAAGACTACCAATAAACATGTGAGACAAGTTAAGTATAAAAGATTCAATACTTAGATAGATAGATCTTTTATTTCCTCCCACATGCCAGTAATACATGTTTATTCAACAGAATACAGATAGAACATGTTTATACAATGGAATACAAATTGAACATTAAACAACATGCACGAACTATATATTACATATTTACAGTAACCATAGAATAATAAAGTTATTTGTAAATGAGGTATTTGACCACATATTTACTTTATTTAAAGAAGAACATTATACACCTATATACGCTTAATATATAGTAAGTTCATTCAGCGCATAAACCACATGTTCTTTTACCATTTACCAGCATGTATGAATACCTTTCAACAAATATCTAAATGTCTGTTTTATCTAATAACCCAGCAATAGTCCATGACTTTGACTCAACTTCATGACTAATATTATTAACTGTTCACAAATGTATGCATCTGGTAGATGGTCGTTACACTAATTTTAAGACACTCTGTGCAATCATCCTCACTAGTGAGAACAGGCATTGAACCATTGAGCAAGGACAATATTAGATCTCTAGGGCTCCGAGTTTATAAAGCATGTAAATACATTTAGACCAACTCTCACATATAGCGAATAATCCAACAGCATAAATATATGGAGTCAATGGTGAGTTTTCATTGACCGTCAGCATATATTATAGGTGTTACACCTATATATGTTACAGGTGCACATGTTCTATAAAGCTGCATTTCTAAAATATATGGCTGCTCCCATAATATTCACAGGTGCATCTATACTTTTCCTCACTTGTATCGACTTATCAGATTGCCTTTCACAACAAAGATAGGATCATATTTACTGTTGTATCATATGCGGTCTATGTCATCAAAACCTTTGCATGAATGAATGTTTCTTATTGACAATGGCATGTGTAGACTAGTTGTCATAGACATCTCACTATTGTTCGTTTAGTGCTGTTTGACGGCCGTAAAAAATCTCCCCGTCCTACGAATCAGAAGTATTAGTACTTGCTGGTCATCTGGGGTCATCGAGACCATTCATTGTGGCTTTTAAATAGAATACTGCTTAAGACTGTGCTATGACGTAAACGTTTTTGCATCTTATTTAAAGTTCCTGTAATGCCTTTTAAATATCATTGAATAGGGATATATTAGGGCTAAAGCTCAATGACGTCACATACTGTGTAAACCTCTCAATACGAGGTCCGACATTATAAAACTATACGTTCGTATATATACCGTGTAAGTAATGAACTGTTAGTCCGAAATCATTGACCGTTTCAGTTTATTCTTTAGAACATACTATATCTAAGATCGAGGCCTAGTATATAGGAAAATCTCAAACCAACATAATTACCAGATGTCTAATTATTTTTACACAGAATTTGCAATATAAAATCTTTATATACCAAACTGGGTAATAGGAGCAATAAATAGTCAAAAAAATCCATACCAGGTTAATAAAAGCCTTTTTGCCTTCCACAATATTACTTTGTTATGAACACATAATTGGTATCACACTAAAATTACACACTGACCATTGTTCAGTGAATGGTCAGTGAACATGTTAAAAAAGATTCGTTTGTAGGCAACAAAAGAGGAATGGATTGTTTATAAGGAAAGGAATATTGTGAAAAGAAAAATAACTTTTATTAACTTTATATGGATTTATTTTACTATTTACTGCTCCTACTACCCAGATTGGTAAGTAAAGATTTTAAATTGCAAATTCTGTGTAACAATAATTAGACATCTGGTAATAATGTTAGTTTGAGATTTCCCTATATAATTTAATTATGTTTAAAAGGCGATACAGTAATCTTATTTTTTCATGAACATACTCAATAAAACCGAGTCTCCTACATTCCTCTCTTGTTTATGTTCGTTTTGTTCAAAGGATCCGTTTTCGGAGTTTATATAGTTTATGTTCATAGATAACACCTTCAAGACAAATTATAATAGAATAAGGGAATTCGGAAAGAGTTTCCGTGTAAATTGAGTAATAGATAGTTGTGGTGACACGTTTTTATATTAATGCCCAGTAAAGCGTTTAACATCGACATATACATGTAGCCAAGACGTAATTTTGAAAGGCAACACATAAACGTCAGAAGTATGGAAACAACGGAATGTATGCTCACGACGCATGCCTTCGTCGCATTGTTTGAAATGTCAGTGTACAGTATGTTCAACGCATGCCTTCGTCGCATTGTTTGAAATGTCAGTGTACAATACGTTACAGACATCGATGTACAATATGATATTACCATAATTAAGCTAATTATTTAAATATACTGAGCAAAACTAAAAAGCACCCCTTTTTCTTTCCTTTATTATATAGACAGCAAAACGGGAAATAATTAATGATGTATATTGAATAATTTGATAGACCACCAACAATAGTCCAAATAAAATATATTTTTGAAAAGTTCAGTACACAGGGGAGTTATCCTTTACACAGGGGAGTTATCCCCTTTTCTTAAATCATGCATTTTTTGGTAAAACACATTAAATCTAAGAAAACTACCTAAATTTGTCCAAGACAATATTTTCTATACGTTGTTTCCGAAAAATATCACACAAACACACAACACCGATTGTGTTGGTAGCAGCTTTTGATTATCAAAAATCATCAAATTACGTTCCTTTAAAGTTTTCATATCATCCATAAAAAAGCATTGCTTGGCAAAAAATAAAACTGTTTAATGGAATATTTAGCACCCAATGAAGTGTGCTTACAAACTCTCCTTCGCCCTCAACAACTGGCCTATGAGAATATCAACAAAAAACGGGGGTACTTTTGTTTTGGTGAGTATACAAACAAATTACTCTGATTGTATTAAATGTTAGTGATGTACCTGTAAAATATATCGCATTTCCTTTAGCTAATTATGTATGATGATATAAAGATATATCTATAATTCTGCGACAGCTGTTTTTAACAAATAGTGTAATCATGGTATGTCTAGATAAGGCTTGACAAAATCGCAACAGAAATATTCTTTGCTTTCTATCCTTTTTTTGTATGTCAGACATTTTGTTGTACTTTGATCATATGTTCGTTCGTTGTAAAATCTGTTTTATAAAACAGTCTTCAAATATTATGGATGCAAAACATTTTCAGTGGTTATATTAAAAAAAGCATTTTCCTTACAGGGAAATATGACAATGTCTCGCGGCCATGCATATTAACTATTTGTAAATCATTTGTTGGAATAGTTCAAAGCAAGTTTGTGCATATTACACATTGTTGATTATATTGCACCATAAATATATTTCAACCTATGATAGAATCACGAATATAAAAAATTAAATCTTTAAACTGTATTTTCTTTTATATAAATATTGCATATTGAGTATTCAGATAAAAGAAAATACAATTTAAATATTTTACGTTTAAAGCCAAACAGATACTGCATTAATAATTCGAGGTGCCAATTTGAATGATTGACACATGCTTAAAGTCCCTATCCCGCCATGAACATGCACATTTTATATCAGATGTATATATATATAACTTTTTTTTATATATATAATATAACTTACATGTTTTGAGAATCCAAACTCTATAGACACACTATAAGCGGCTTTAACCAGCCAGGCCAAACCCAAAACTGGAGCGTCGAATTAAGAGTTACCAACTCATAATTCATTTATGTATATTCAATCACGGGTATTCGAAGAACCCTTGAATAAACATATACTTTTAGTCGGCACATATATATAATAATTGAGTCATTTACTAAGTAAATGGCAAATTCAATTTCATATTGGTGTATCTCTTTTATTTATTCCATTGGAAAGCAACAAAGCAAATACTCATTGATTTGGCAGAAGTCAGAGCAAAAAGAGAACAAACCGTAAAGGGTACGACACGGCAAGATTTAAGACAAACATCAAACGCCATCGTCCTATGAGGATTTAAGAAGACGTCATCATAGGGTCCACACTCTGTCCACTCATCGCACAATCAAAGAGGAAAGCATAGTGGCGAACTGTATATGGGTCAACCACTAAACATGCAGTGCTTGCAAAATGATAGGGTCTCTTCTTTTGATACTTTTTTAACAAATTTAATAAATATTGGCAGAGCTGTAGATGAGCTGAGTTTTTGTATTTTACTCATACTTTTTTTTTTTACAAAACCCCTCAGTTTTTTAAAATTGTGAGTATCAGCACTCATCAACTTAATACGAACATTCATAACTTTCAAAATCATGAGTATTATATTTGTATGTATTGTCTAGTGAAACAGTTTATTCCATAGTTACATGATGATAATTGTTCCAAGCATGTATCTATTAAATTATTAATGTCATACAGTGTTTCTTTGTGTTTTTACTTAAATTCCATTTAATCAGAATATATGTTTCTTTTAAAATGTGTTAAGCGACATCTATTTTGAAAGCTTGAACTATTTGAAGAAATTGTTTACTCTGAACGAGTTCTTTGTTACTCATTCATTTTGAATCTAATGAGTAAATACTCACTGAAGTCAAAAATTATCTACAGCTCTGTATTGTACGAAAGTGATTATGACCGAAGTTTGTAAATCACATCACCATAGAAGTCAGGTTGTGATATTTCTTGTCACTGAAGAGTTATTAAATTACTTTTATATTTTAAAAGTAGATCAGGTTACGATAATACAATTTTGCAAAGTTTTTTTTGAAGTTTATGGAAACGGTAACCCTGCTGGAATAGCTTCTTAGTTATACAAATATTACGAATACAGTATTAAAATCCTCAACACGACTACAAGCTCTAGAAAAACGAACAAGTTCAGAAACATAGACCCCATAAGAATTAGCTCGGGAACATCCCGAGTCATGTTTTAACTCGCCATAACTTTTAGTATCATACTTAACCGATTTTTCAAAACTCATTTTCTTAGACAGTTTCAAGACTAATTATATATGTTTAATAGTTATTTTCTAAATAAAGAGTTGTTTTTGACATTTAACAAATTTACTACAGTGAAAAAAGAAGAAAAAAAACAAAACTCCTGCTAAAATACACTATTACATTGTTAAGTAGAAAATAAATAGAGGATATTTGTTGTTTTTGAGTGAATAACATGTTTTATTTCATCGAGAAGTGAGAAAACTATAAAAGTTTTCTCACTTTGAGATGAAATAAAATATGATATTCACGGCAAAAACATTTATTTTTTATTTTAATAACTAAGCCGCTTTACAAATTTCTTGCCCAACTACAAAAAATAGTCCAAAGATATTTGCTTGATACTCAAATAGAACAATATTTTAATATATTTATATTGGCAGTCATTTCCTTTTTAACTTTTAACATCCATTTCAAATCATTGTTTGAATAGAATGTACAATTCGCAGTGTTTTTATTAAAAATAAGTAGTCCCGGCAGCTACTGTAAAAATAAAACACTATATTTCACAATGTGAAATAACACTTTTATATCACTGATAAAATACAGTATTTCATTGCTTATCATCAAAATAAATATGAATATTATCTATGGAGACTTGTTTGAGGTATTTAAAGGTATAGTTTATGAAAATGTCAAAAATAGTATGTAGAACCAATGATAGGAAAATGTCTTTATACAAAATAGTATGTAGAACCAATGATAGGAAATGTCGTTATACATATTTAAGAAAACATAGATTATTTAACTGCTGGATTATATTATAGATAAATCCTTCACCACTAGATGGTAGGCATGTGGTTCTTTTCACGAAGGAGCTGATGCTAGAAAGAAAACAAAAGACACATACTATCGAATAAAGGATTTCCGCATAATCGAACCCAGCAGTTAAATACTCTATTTGATAATTTTAAATCACTTTGAGTATCCATTTATCCGAACTGTTTTGCTTTGTTGAACGTTATTGGCGGATGACGTTGACGTCAGCAACATTTTATGGAAGTCATATGACTCAACGTCACAGTTATTATTATGTGTTCGGAGTGAGTTATTAATATTGAGTGATTTTTTTTTGTTGTAATAAACTTCGTTACATGCTTCATTTGTTGTTTTCCTTTCATGTTATTTATTTACTTTCAGAACGCTTTGTATCTCTCATATTTGAAAGAGATGTTGTCGATGGATATGACGCAATACAACCAAATGTAATTAACGGTGTTGAAGACCTTTGTTTTGTAAAATCAAACTGGTATAAGAGATATAGTGTGCCAACCAACTCCTCGCCTGCCGTTGATTCAGATTGGACATTTACCTCCAAAAAGTCTTGCCCTAGGTTTATCATCGACGACGACATCCAGATCAAGCGAATACAAAAGTCGTCTTTGCGTTGCTCTGGAGGAACACCAAGACTAGCGACGTATTGGACTAACTCCACACGTGACATTGCGGTTGTGGATTTCGGAGATCCATGTCTTGCAAATTACATACGCACGTGTTGCACAGACGAGAATCCTGTCCCAAATATCGTTCATTATGTCTGGTATGCAGATGGCGAGCTAGACTTTTTTGGCTTTGTCAGTTTTATAAGTGTTATACGATTTGTAAGACCATGTCTTATTCTGATACACGGTGAATATATTCCACGTGGTAAATACTGGGATTATATTATAAACCTTTCACCAAATATATTAAACGTGAATAGGGAGCGACCATTGTCTTATTTTGGCAAAAAAATAAAATTCCGAGAGAATTCCGGCGATATTATGAGAATTGAAGCTCTGATAGAATATGGGGGCATCTACCTTGATACGGACACCATTCTTGTTCGGCCAATCGATCTTCTCCGCGAGTACGAATGCACAATGTCGAGACAATTTAAGAATTTGTATATGGGCAGCGCTTTTATAGTAGCGAAGAAAAATTCGACTTTTATGCAATATTGGCTCGACAGCTATCGGACCGAATTTAAAACTGACAGTTACACGTATAATGCTATGACAGTGCCACTGAAGTTAGCAAACGACTTCAAGGAACTGATTCACATCGAAGAATACACGGTTTCTCGACCAGACGGTTATATTCGCTCATCGATATACGAAAAAAACTATAATTGGTCAGGTTTGTATGGAATGCACCTGTACAAGCGACTTTATAACAGTCACAATAAACTGAATTTCACAGTACCTATGACGGAAACTGTCATAAGATCGTTTAATAGCTCTGTGGGTTCCATGTGTCGTCACATTTTATTTGGAATAAAAGACTTGTGCAAGGAGAATGCTGACACATGGGTCTGATTTACATAGTTTTGCGATTTTTCTCATTTCTTTAAAATCTGTTTACATTTTAATCCCTCTTCTAGAAATGTGTTCTCTTTTTTTCTCTTCATTAATCTCTAGACGTAATGTTTAACTTAATTTCGAAATACTATCCCTATGTATTTCTTAACTGTAAATATCAAGATTTTATTTTCATTACCTTTTAAGCAAATAATCTGGTATGCTACGCAACACTGAAGCATTAATTGGAACAATTGTTTGAAACGCAAATTAGCCGCCATTAAATATTTCTAATATGGTATTATGTGTCTGCAAGTACATTGCTGTATTATGAATGAGGGTTTTCTGCGCAGTGAACAAGTGGTTACTTAATTTATAATACAATAAGTTATGGATAGGAAGCACTTTTGTTAATGCTGCATTTACTCACAGACATATTAATAAACAGATAGGAAACTTCCTATCTTAATCAATGAAGTAACCAAAATATCACGTGGCACTTTAACTTTTCCTGCTATCCTCTCTCTCAGTTATTCACTGATTTTGATGTGAATACAATCAAAAGATGCATAGTGAAGGGGATTATAATAATTTATGTTTATTTTCAAAATAAAAAAGTATATGAATAGATGTTTAAAGTTAAACATGTCATCATTTTATGCAATATTGGCTCGACAGCTATAGGACCGAATTTAAAACTGAAATGTACACGTATAATGCTATGAAAGTGCCAATGAAGTTAGCAAACGACTTCAAGGAACTGATTCACATCGAAGAATACACGGTTTCCCGACCAGACGGTTATATTGGCTCATCGATATACGAGAAAAACTATAATTGGTCAGGTTTGTATGGAATGCACCTGTACAAACGACTTTATAACAGTCACAATAAACTGAATTTTACAGTACCTATGACGGAAACTGTCATAAGATCGTTTAATAGCTCTGTGGGTTCCATGTGTCGTCACATTTTATTTGGAATAAAAGACTTGTGCAATGAGAATGTGACATTGGACATTGACAATGGGCTGATTGCATAGATTTGACATTTTTCCCTATTCTTAAAATCTGTTTACATTTTAATCCCTCTTCAGAGGTGTGGTCATTTTTATATTCAATAGTCTCTGAGAGTAATGTTTAACTAAATTTGAACATACTATCCCTATGTATTATTTAACTGTAAATATCAAGATCTCAGGGAGTGGTAACCTGTGTTAACTGTGGTACTTGAATGCTACATTGCCTGTTCGACTTTTATTTCATGCATACCGGATTATAAGAATCTTTCATGGGTATCCGGTGAAGATAGGGAATTTCAACCCGAGGTATAAGTGTTTTTATCGGAACCGAGGCTCTGCCGAGGTTCCGATTAAAACACTTATACCGAGGGTTGGAATTCCCTATCTGAACCGAATATCCATGATAGATTCTTTTTCTTGCATATCTGAGACATGTTGCGCGTTGACGCCGCCAGTTACTAACGTTTTGCATGTTTTCCTGCATACCGGATGTTGGCGCGCGTGAATTTTATCTCGACCCTAGGGTGAGATGGATATATCTAGCCCCGGTAAAATGACGGATATCCTTGTCCGGTATGCAAGAAAAGGTTATCTGCGTTTTACATGGGTGATTGAAAGCCTGATCTTACACATGGGGGAAGATAGAAGTCGCGCCCTGATATCAACAATGACAGTTGTCATGGTTGTATGACGTCACTGTGTAAATAAACATGCTAAACGTTAGTAGTTGTCGACTTCAATGCAAATAATGTAAATTATATGCAAGAAAAGGATTCAATCATGACAGACGGAGAAATTCCGACACTCGGTATATCTGTTTTAAAAACAATTATACCTTGTATTAGAATTCTCAATCTTCTTTATTTACACTGTCCTGGTTTAATGGGATGACAGTAGGGTAAGTGTGAGGTTTGGTGCACCCTAGAACCGGTTTAAACCCCACCAGTGGCCTACTTTGCCACTGGCCGTTCCAAGGCGGTAGCCCTATTGTCAACCCTTTTGTGTTTGTGATGTCGTTTACTGTTATTATTACTTTTGCTTTCTTGTTTGTCTGTTTGCATGTTTGTTTCTGTGTTTTGTGGTCGACTGTCCTCCTTGAACGCTACTTTCCCTGTCCGATCTTTTTATATTTCTTTTCACCGGATACCCATGAATATTCTTATAATCTACTTTTATTTTCGTTGCATTTTAATCAAATTAACTGGTATGTTACGTACCACTGAAGCAATAATTGGAGCAATTGTTTGAAATGCGAATTAGCCGCTAATACATATTTCTAATATGGTATTCTAGGTCTGCATGCATATTATGAAACATGAAAATCTGCATAGTGAACAACTGGTTACTTGATTTATGATACAATAAGTTGATAAGAAGCAGTTTTGTAAATGCTGCGTTTACTGTTCGACAGTTTATCTATTTTAAACACTGTTCTGAAGTTCAAAATATTTTTGATTAAGTACACTTTATCTTAAAGTGACACTTATTAAGAAAATCAGTCATAAAATACGTTCACCAACCTGAGGGCTGGCGTGGCGCAGTCGGTAGCGCGGCGCATTTGTAACCGGGCGGAGGCCCGGGTTCAATCCTCCGTGGTGCCACTGAGTTTCGTCGGTGTGTTCTTGGGCAAGACATTTTCCCTTAGCCTCGTCCGTCGGATGGGGACGTAAATCTTGCGGTCCCGTGTATCGGTATATCCTCCGAGCACGTTAAAGAACCATAGGAATATATTCGATAATAAGAGATGGGCACGGTTCCCGGATCTCTCTGGGGCGGCTCTAAATAACCTATACTGTGTTGATGAGCCGTTAAACAACATTCAATTCAATTCAATTCTTCAATTTCATTTAATCAACATGTTGATTTATACCGCAGGCTGCCAGGGGCGTAGCCTGGCCTGTTTTCAACATACTCCTAGTACACCGAACATTGATAGAACTCACGAATTGATTTTAAAATGTCATCCACAACTATTTTTTTTATTACACCTTTTTGTTGATTCTCTATCAAAAAAACAGTTGCCTAGATCTACTGGTTATTTGAGCAGTTCAGTTTATTAGAAATATCGAGTGTCATCAACTGGAATAGAAACGAGCGCTATTATCGTATTGGCTGTTGTAAATCTATAGCAAGTTTTTCTTACGAACACAATTTATATCGGCGATTCATTTTATTGTTCCCGACGAAGTCGGAGGAATATACAGACGGCAATTTTGACGTTTTTATCATACAATAAATCTGCGTCTCCATTTATTAATCCAGTATCATTTGGACTTTGAACTTTCTTGCATAAAATTAAATAACGTTTTAGTTTTCAACTTTTCTTCATCATTCTTCTGTAGGTTAAAATGCAAGTTTGCAATTAATCAAGGTACTTTCTTTCATACAATTGTTATAATTATTAGTAATATTTTAGCTGATGCAAAGTGAGTTTAGAATCCTTTTTTATGCAATATGTCAAAGTTTGTTGTGAGAAATACTGGTTGTCAACATTCGCTTCAGGAGTACCGCAAGGAACTATACTAGGTCCGAGACCGTTTTTACTTATTGCAATAATACGAATGAACATATCGTTCAGTTATTCACCTTCTTTTGCTGATAATAGTGTTGTTGTCATTCTATTAAGAATTTTGATAAACGGAATTGTTACGGAATTTAATAGATGACCTAGGAAATTGTGTACGAGATTCTAACCTAGTAAATCCAACATAATGACATAACTTAGGGAATTCTCAAATAATGCATCTGGCAATTCCTTGAGAGGTCAGTATTCAAAAAATGTATCCAGTGACAAGTATTTAGGTGACTTTCAAAATTAATTGTTGTATACGTAATATTTGCATCAAAGCGAACAACGCTCTTCACCTGCTCAGATAAGAGTATTAAGTTGTCCAAGAAATGAAAGTGAGATAAAGTTTAGTTCGGCTTATCTTTTTTAAGGAGTTCACTGTTTGGGATCCACATTGGTAAAGCTACAAAACCGTGTAGCTCGTGTTGTCTTATGTTATAGCTGTACGCCTTGTAAAGAATGACAAATATTATTTAAAATTAGGTTTGCGCAGACTAACATCAGTATTCAAATTTACTGAAGAAGTATAATGCATCCAAACAAAAAAAACGAACCAAGTTGTGTGAACGTTTTGATTTTAACTGTATAAGTCAATGAAATCCCTTCAAAAGCCAACACTATCCCACCTTTCAATTCAAAACTGAAGAAAAAATAAGTCACTTAAAATATCTGCCCTGCTGCTGCATTTTGGCAACTGCGTTAATGTTGGTCAATGGATAATTGACTCGAGTGACTCTACCCACCAAGTGCGTGCGTGTTATAAGGCAGATTAAAAAAAAGGCTCAACATGGCCAACGGGGAGTGTAGCATCCAAAGAACACAGCCACTCCAAAAGGGAGAGAATTGACAGCAACAGGACAACGGTGATTATAAGAAAAGGAAAAGTGGGTTGACAACAAAGATTTTGCCTTGGAAGGGCCAGTGGTACCTCGGGAGATGGGAAACCGTAAATTCATGCAATCTTTGTGAAAATATTATTGGAATAGTTAATACGAGTGAACAGGAGTGGGGATGAGCTATTGAATGTCCCCACATACATTCTCTAAATAAGTACATTTAAAACGATGTATAACGAATAAATACAAATAAGACGACGCTACCTAGACATGAAAACTAACAATTGAAAGACCTTGTTTTCGTTCATTTCGTTTTTACAAATGAAAGTTAAGAGACACAAACGTTTAAGCTATACATTATTTCTCACTAACAAAACCTTTCAAACAAAACAACACATGACATTGAGCACACGACCCCCATTCCCAACTCCCACACACAAACCCTCGCGCACAATCTACCCACTAGTGTAAATTCCTGTGAAAATGTTTTTCTTTGGGTAGTGTCACCAGTTATCTTTTTTAAAGTTGGCTCCCTGTAAAATACGAGCAGTTAAGATATTTGTATAATGTTAAGATATTTGTTTAAAGCTTGATTTCTTTGGTTGTCAACTTTAACACCCCCACCACACCCCCATCCCCACACCACCCACATCTCATCAAATTTTGTATATCCTGGAGCTGGGTAATAGTAAGAAATAAAACGATCGGATAGGGAAAGTAGCATTCAAGGAGGACAGTCAACCACAAAACACAGAAACAAATACACAAAAAGACAAACAAGAAGGAAAAAGCAATAATAAATGCAAACGACATCACAAACACAAAAGGGTTGACCTTGGAACGGTCAGTGGCAAAGTAGGCCACTGGGGGTTTAAACCGGTTCTAGTGTGCACCAAACCTCACACTTACCCTACTGTCATCCCATTAAAACAGGACAGTGTAAATAAAGAAATCCCCGCCATGATCTAATCTCTAACCAACAAGGCAGCATCAATAGGCAATATAAGTAAAACACAAATATGCTCGTGCAAATATAATACAAAAAACAATAGCCTAGAAAGCCACAATGAAGGTACTCAATGACTTGACAGAAGCCAGAGCAGTAAGAGAATAAACCATTAAGGGCACGACAAGAAAGATCATAGACAAACATCAAACGCCACCGTCCCAATGGGCTTTAGGTAGGCGTCGTCATAGGGTCCACAGTCTGTCCGGTCATCGTACAATTAAAGAGGAAAGCATAGTGGCGAATTGTAAAAGGGTCCACCACCAAGCATGCAGTACGTTGCAAAATGATAGGGTCATAACCTCTTTTGATAAACTTTTTAAAAAGTTTAACAAAGATAGTATGAAAGTGATCATGACCAAGAATCTTAAGAAGTTTATAAATCACATCACCATAGAAGTCAGGTTGTGATAGTCGTTCCCCGACTCTGGTGTCATTCTTATTGTTACATCATCAACATATCAGACACAAACTGTACACAAAAGATACGGGACCTCTAAGGTGATTATTTTTTAATTTTGAAATTACTGAACTTAATGCTGCGCGTGTTATTCGTTAGTTGTAGAAGTTCGTGAGCTCTGTCAATGTTCGATGTACTCTTGAAACCCATAATTTCCATAAACTATCGGTAAATCCTTATAAAATTCCACTTTTTCAACACTTTGAAGTTAAATTGCAATGGAAAATTGAACAAATATACACCGACAACTTGGTCTACATATGTTTTTCTCATGCAACGAGTACACATCCGATTTCTTGATTTATATCAATGCTAAATTAAACCATACTTCCCGAATGTTCTCTATAACCATAGAAACATGAGAGAAAGTTGATGTACGTCTAAAAACAGCATGTTAATGCGCATATTATGGTAGTTCTCCTAGATTGATACATCAACAAATAAAAACGTTTTACCTGTTTTCCGGAATATTTTTACCCGAATTGGCTGCCAATTGCCGTATAAACTATCATTTGTGCTTACGTCACAATTCTTGTTTCCCGACTGTGAATTACATAAGCAATTTTAGTAATACGTACATAAATTATATATTATTAGAATTGTTAGTGGTAAATAAAAATACATTAGTTTTGAAAAATGGTTGAGAAATCAATACTAGTTTTAAAGCGAGAATGATTTTTGATGGGTCTTTTCGTACTTTTCCCATGTAAATTGCTTGTTGCTGGGACTACAGTAAATTAAGAAATCTCGAATAACTTCATTTAGCCTTAATATTTTGCTATAACATTTTCAGTGTCTTATTTTATGATTATTCGACACATAACAATGAAAATCAACTTATGCATACACATTCTTAAAAATAAATTAGTTTTCTCACTTTTAAAGCAGCAGAAGTTTGCATTGAAAATGCCAATTCAAACCAGCATTTGCCTGTGAAATTTTTATATCTCAGCCGCTGTTGAAAAGTAAGGTACTTTTATTTACCCCTAAACATGTTTGTTTTACTGATATACAATTTATTAGGGTTCTAGTTAAATTTTGTCTGAAAAGTTTAAAAACCCTTTGGCTGAAAGAAGTGCCCGGAACGATAGTTGTGGAGTATTATACGGAAGCCAGAAGTCTCTTTTTGATTTCAATATTCTCTCTTATTTGTGTTTGTTGCTTTCAATGTATTCAGTATGTATTGCCATTCACACTAGCGTTTGCTTAATGCTTTGTGACGAATGTAAAACGGCACTACTACAAATCCATAGTGCTATTACGTATTGGTCCTTTGGGGATCGTCAGTCTCAGTCTTTGTGGATTTAAAGGTGAATGGCCACCCTTTGTGTAGTATTATCTGTTAACAAATTTAACTCTTAAACATCATATAGCATTTCTTGATACTACCGGGGAAAAACATATATTTAAATCCGCTACTAAGTTGTATGTAAAAATCAGTATTATTTGCATGACGTAGATACTACTTTTACCACTGCGTGACTGCACGGGGAAATGAGGTTAATCTGAACTGTATAGCTGCACAACTATTGCCAGATAATTAATAAATACACTTACTCTTGGATTAATTTACCTGTTCAAAGTTTCCTACGTCATCAAATAAAATCTTGTTCTCGCTTTTCACAGATATTGCAATGTGTGAATTGTAAATATCTATTGTTGTGTATTGATTTCGACTTACATTACCTCTCATGAACCGACTCAATAAAACCCGAGTCCGCTACTTAATTATCTTGTGTGTGTTTGTTGCTTCCAAGGGATCAACTTTACAGGTTGCATACAGCTAAATATAGCCTGGCTGAAGCCCCGCCTTTTGTTGTGTACGATTCAGTAAAGAAGTGAAAGTTCACAGAGTTCACAGAGGTCAGCAGATATAACTTTGAAATATTCAATATGCATTTTCAGGTAAAATAATGCCCATCAGCTAGGATCATTAAATTAAATAATTTTTTTTTTTTTAATGTTTTTGAAAATTTAACATCCATTGAAATTGCATGTCAATATTTAGTGCGGATTCAATAGTGTTTGTAAACACAGACATGTGCAGAGAGGTTGAGCAGAAAAAGTTGTCTTTTTCACACTTTCAAAGGCTTTGTGATGGAAATATAAAATAAGGTAATATAAAGAAAATCTGGTGTATAATTCTTGAGATATTAGCTGACAGGTGCAACAGGAGGTCTATGGGAAAGTATTTAGTTTTCTGCAACCTACAGTATTTATTTATACTGTTACTCTTAAAACTTTTGTCAATGTTCTCTATTCAATGTTAACTATTTCAGGTGAGTTTCGTGTATTGCGTAAGCTGCTGTCAGATTTACCCAAGTTGAACATGTGCATTGCATGTGTCTTACTCATAAAGTGGTAGAAGTGTGATTTGTTGGAGTTGGACAGCATAGTGTCCAGCTTGACATGCCTTTTGTCCAGTTTGGACTGCCTATTGTCCTGGTTGAACTGTCAATATTTCCAGGTTGGCCTGACAATATTTCCAGGTTGGACTGACACTATTTCCAGATTTGACTGACACTATTTCTATGTTGGACTGACACTATTTCCAGGTTTGGCAGTCAAATTTTCCAGGTTGGACTGCCTATTGTCTAGGCTGGACATACTATTATCTAGGTGACATTTACCATCTTTACGTGGAGTTTAACAACTTTTGAAAGTTATCACGGGACTAAGCCTTTACGAGAGAAAATTGACGTGCAGATCTATCAACTATGAATTGAGTATGTCTCTTAGACAGGATAGAAAGACTGTTCAAAGACATAATGTCATTAACTGTAAACAATCTTGAATTAAAGTTTCGAACAATGGAGCTGTGTTTGAGAGTTCAAAATCAGTTTTCAAAATCATATTTTAAAATCAAATATAAGACAAACATGGAAACTTTATTTTAAAAGATGCGGTCTCTCTTGGTGTTCAGCTATAAAGGAACAGTTCCTTAAGTAAACATATATTGAGCATAATTGAATTGAATTGGGGTTTTAAGGCGCACCAACACATGAAAGGTTATATGGCGCCTAACAGGAATGAACATGTCAGGCTCATCCTCCATGTACATCGAGAACGGGCCCAGAACCTATTGATTTAGTAAAATGGATACATGGAAACATGAGTATAGATCCAAATACATATAAAGTAATACATTCGTTAATTTGAAAACAAAACAAAAAATAATTTATTTATTGTTTGTAAAGAACGCTGGGACCGCAATATTTACATTTCTGTTGCTCACGAGATATCCATTAGTCACGTGATATCCATTAGTCACGTGATATCCATTAGCGCATTATGTCTTGATTACGGTATGCCTTGCATCATATAATCGTCCTGTCCCTTGTAGCTCAATCTTACCCGCAAGTAATTTTAGTGTGGGGTAGGATATCAATCTCACGAAGTGATACGTTTTCTGTACAACTATTGAATTCCGTCAACACATCTTGTATTAATTTATAATTAATATTCAAATTGGTAGTTATGCAATGTTTGTCAACGCAACTTATTTGTGTTTTATTAGCTAAAAGTCATGGCTAATGCAGCTTTAAGCGGGCATACGCAGTCTTAAATAATGGACTTTTGCTATAAAATGATTGGTGGGAAAAAACTTTCATGGTAGTTTCCAAGCTTAAATCAATGCTTATATGCTCACCACAAAATCACCATATATCATACAACATATCGGTTTAGGAGAGACATTGTGATACGCTGTTTGTGTGTGTACAAATAGATAATAAGACAAAGTGGTTTCCTATCCCACTACAATTACCTTCCCACCAGGGTACCTAATACCTAAAGTGACACACGCGATAGTATTAACATTATAATCATGCAACGAATAAATTGGGTCTCTCATCACAATTTATTATATACTGAACAAAAAAAGAGATACCCGACTTTTTTGCTAGTAGGCAAAGCTTTTAGGCCAGTTTTTGAAGGCGTATACAAGTTTAAACAGCGTTTTAATAACACAATGTTTGATGTTTGTAAGCACACTTACGTACTTTACTAAATATCCGATTAAACAGTTTCGAATTTGCCAAGCAATACTCATTTTATGGATGATATGGAAAAGTTAAAGGGAGGTAATTTGATGATTGTTGGTAATTAAAAGCTGCCATCTACACAATCTGTGTTATTTTATTTTGTGTGTTTTATGGTAAGGAACATATAGAGAATATTTCGGTGATTTCCGTAGAGTTAATTTGATTTTGTGGTCAAAATGCATGTTTTAAGAAAAGGTGGGTAACTCCCGTGTGTACTGAACTTTTCAAAAACATCTTTGTTTTGACTATTGTTGGCAGACTATCTAATTATCCTTAATACATCATTAATGTGTTCCTGTTTTGATGTCTAGACAATCAGCATCAACATCAGCGGAAGTTTCTTTTTTTGTTAAGTATATATATATTTTATCAACATAGCCTTTCAGATTCAGATGCCTACATTTGCTTTAAATGCCATGCTTCAGCATTGGTTTCATTGAATTAGATCCACCATGTGTTACCATTGTTATCTCTCACAATCATCTACCTTAATGTACTGACATAAGAGACCCGTCCCATTTTTTGTCTGTTCTTTGTCGGTTTAGTCCTGATTTCCATCTACATATGCCGCCAGCTCATTTTGCATGTGTTTTTTATTGTTTGGTTGTTTGTATAGTGTTTCAGGTCATTTTCTAAACAGGAAAAATATCGAGGCATGCAATTCATATTCATATGTTTTACTAGTTCAGCATTTGAACGTTGTTTACAGTTGACATCTCCGACTGACTGTACAAACGTTCAGCGCAAGCGTACAGTAAAAAATCGAGGATTATCGATAGGTCTTCATTTTGACGCGTAATTTATATTTCAATCTATATGTTATGTTAAAATAATGAACTATAATCACTCAAAAACAGATTTATTAAACATAATATGTGCAAAATGTTGTACAATATACAGTATAAATGTATTAAATTGCTAGTTTTGTTCTCATACATTTACTTTTATTATCAAATCTCGACATCAATATCACGTGACTAAAACGGTGTTAATTGATTGTTATCTACCCGTGTAATTTGGCAACTCCCAACAGTTCATACCGCCCCAACTGCAAAACGCTCACTGCCGTAATAGTGTGTGTTACACTGCCGTAATAGTGTGTGTTACCCTTTGATTTTTACATTGTGTATGAAATAATATTGTCCATTCATATCTCGGCCCAATTATAAAAGAACAACTTACATTATCATCACAAATGGCGTATTTAATATCATATGCTGCCAAAAATCCACTGCAAAGCACAGACAAGTGGAGGTCATGTAAGGGGCGGTGGGGGCGGATAAGTATAAGAAATAACTTGTCTCATGAATGAATTCAATGCTCCCTTTAAAAACATAAACACCGAGATGCCAAAATATTGTATTCATACACTCATTTCAATATAATCAACAAAAAAAAAACCAACTGACAATATTAACATGAAAAATGCTTGAAATAAGTAATAAATAGATCAAGAATGTTTTATACTGAATAAAAAAAAATGGCACTTTAAACCCAAGACATTGCTACTTAAATTGGAAATTTATTTATGTTGGAAAGTAGCAGATCTATATTAATGATATTATTATTAAAAGGACAAATGACAAGCTTGCTGATCAGACTTTCCCACATGTAAACAAATAAAAAATGTGTGTATTCATAAAGATCACATTTTATTATATATTTAGTTACACATGTATTGAGCCCCATCACTGTTTCCCAATCACTGATATGTTTCACTGCTGGTGCTACCTTTTAAATGTAAAAAACACTTTCTTTTTTTAAATCCGATTGAATGTGCATCATTAGATTAATTTAAACTTATTTACTTTACATCGATCGTAATGAAAGCTCTCTGAACTTATTTTAATCACTCTAGATGTATTCCTGGGTAAAACCAGTACGTAACAATGCATATAAGGTGTCTTGCTCAGGGACACAACACATACATGTATAGTCATGGCGAGATCAAATTAACCCACAACTTTTCAATAATGGTTCCGAAGCTATACCACTTGACCACAGTGCTCCAAATTGACTTAAGAAATGATTGGGAAAAGAGTACCGGTATGAAAGGAGACATTTTGGAAGTTTTGAAAAATCTGTCGGTGAATTATTTTATTTGAAATTAAGCTTTTTACCATAATTCACTGAATCTGTCAATTATCAGGAATTGTGATCATTTTGACATCATGATGTCCTAATTTTTTCAAAAGCCTTTTTTTTATCATTAAATTGCAAATCTCTTAACAAAGATAATGAGTCAGAGATTATTGAAGTCCATCAAGTATTTTAAAAATTATAGTGAGTTACAGTGAATTGTTCTTCATGAACTATTAAAATTCACAAATTATTCATGAACAACATGCAAAAAAGCCACCTTCAAAATTGCTAAAGTTGTTAAAACTCTTCAGGAACAGCTATGTTCATGAAAACAAAAGCTCACAAAAGTTTAGATTGATCCCACTTACCAAAGGTATTTAAAAAGTTACTTTTCCAACGCCATTTACAAAAGCTCACAAAAGGCTAGATTGATTCCCACCTACTGTATATTATCAGACTTTAATTGCAATTCAAAAAGGGATGATTGCTGTAGAAGCCACTGAGAATGCCAGTTATATTTTCAATAGGGCTGCACTTTTAGTTCCTGCTGGGATCAGGTGGAATCCCAAAGCGACAAACGTGAATCCTGCCAAAAATCATGCTGGGGCAAACTGGGGTCCCACACAAAAATCCCACTGGGACCAAGTAGGAATCCACTGTAAATCCCACTGGAATATAGTGTTGTTGACATTGCCTAACAAATATTTTTTCTGCATGAGTTTCCAGGTTGTGGGTATATAATAAAAAGAATATGTGTTTGTTTTGAAGTGAGAATTAAAAACTTAGTGATGAAATTAAATCCTATGTTCACTACAAACCAACAAATATTCTTCATATCTTTTCATTGTGTGTATGGTATATATGTGTGTAAAGAACAAAAACATGTTACATTTAAAACTAAGGCCAGTTTTTTAATTTATTGGTTTACGGGAATTTTTTCAAAAAATTTGCAGTAGTAAGGACAAAATAAAAATAAAATTAACATCAGCATTTATATATACTCTATAAAAAAAGTTTTGGACCATGGCAGTGTTCGAACCCGTACAATCATCGCTGAACCATGACATTCGGCCATAACCCTTATTATCTCAGTTGATAAGTCACAATAGATCAACAATCAACAATAATTATCTTTTACATTGAAAGTTTGCGAAAAATTATTAAATCTTTTTATTGGTTACTCGAATGTGTCCGTAACTGTTACTTTTTATGGACTTTGCAACGTTTTTTACAGACCCTTTGTGTGTTCGCGATATTTTTTTAAAATCAAATCTTGTTTGGAATTTAATGTTTCTGGTACCAAAGGAACCGGGTAGGGTAGACCTTGGTTACTAAAAAAAGAGACTTAAATTCTGTCCAATACTGTTTTATTTTTATATGACTTTATATACCCTGGTCCAAAACTTTTTTACTGAGTATATATAATGAGTCCATAATAAAATCAAAAATAAAAGTAACTTTTTGAGACATTTTTTTTTGGAAAACAACAACAGAAGAACTCTTGATGTTTTTTTCAAAGTGAATAATTATATCAAAACTGTGTGAACAAAGTATAAAGTTTAAAACCGTTTGGTTTACTTATCTTCTGATTTGCTAACAGTCTTTTAAATCATTTTAGAATTATTTTATTCTTAGAATTTTGTGATTCTTGGTTTCAAGAAACTTATTACTAAATACTTAATCTGTTTGTCACAGCAATTAAAACGCTCATTCAGTTCTGAGAACACACTGAGTTGCATCATGACGTGATGTCATAATACCAGGGTGTGATGTCATGATAGAAACAACCAAATCAAAATATGAATGTTGTTGAATGTTGTTTAACGGCTCATCAACACAGTATAGGTTATTTAGAGCCGCCCCAGAGAGAGGGGAATGATACATAGGAATCCGGGAACCTGCCCTACTCTTATTATCGAATAGATTCCTATGGTTCTTTAACGTGATCGGAGATAGACCCGATACACGGGACCGCCCGGTTTACGTCCCCATCCGACGGACGAGGCTAAGGGAAAGTGTCTTGCCCAAGAACACACCGATGGAACTCAGTGGCACCACGGAGGATTGAACCAGGGGCCTCCGGTTACAAATCCGCCGCGCTACCGACTGCACCACGCCATCCCTCAAATCAAAATATGAATGAAGCATTCTGATTGGTTCAGTGATAAAAACTTGACCAATGAAACCAGTTAATTTAAAGCTCATTACATTCTCAGAACAAACTGAGTTTTACTGGACATTGAGTAATGAGGTTCTTGAAACCCAGAAACACAAAATTCTAAAAATTAAATAATTCTAAAATGATTTAATAGACCGTTTTTAATGGTACGAAAATATATGGGTAACAAACTTCCCTGAACAAATTCTTCACATTATGATTACACTCGAAGTCGGAAAGGAAATAAAAATAAAATCAGGATTTAATTAAATTTTATTTTGATTTTAATTTGGGCAAAAATAGAGCAAATAGGGTAAACCAACAAATAAAAAACTCTGACCTAACCCGCCAAATAATGACAACACTACACTACAAAACCGTTTATCAAAACTCGATCTATTCAGGTGTTCGGTCATATAATAATGTATGTGCCAATTAAAAGTATAGGTTCATTCACAGTAGGGCTGTATTCATTGATGGAAACAATGGATACACTTTTTCAGGAAATGAACAGAAAAATGTACAACAAAAATAAACAGTTATATTTTGGGGTTTCCTCACCATGCTCACGAAAACTAGTTAAACCGGAAATAGGTCGCTGTGAAGTGTTTTCCCTAAACATTTCCGACAGGCATGTAGGCACGGATGGTATCCGTTGTCTTGTAAGTTTCTTTTCTGTTTTTTAATAAACTTCTCTAGAAACGATTTTAAATAAAAACAAAACTTTTAACCTGAATTGAAACCGCGATTGCTTTGCTGACACAAGCAAATAAATTTATGTAAAAAAGGGTAATTTATTGTTATTTTGACCAATTAACAATTTCAAATGCCTAGTGTTAGGTAGAAAAGATCAAGCAAACTACCATAGATATACTGATAAAAATAAGTTTAGCAAGTAAATAACATATAAATCCTGTGGATCAGATTCTAGGATATGTGTAGAAGCAGTCATGGGCAATATAACTTACATAATTATCAGTTTTATTAAGGTAATAAGTCTCAAAAGAAATATGCGAAAACAATAGCAACATGCGTTAATCTACATGTTTCACAGAAATTATGATTTCACTCTTTTTCAATGTAAAGGGAGGTAATTTCACAAATGGTAAACTTTTGATTGTATAACTTGATAACAGTTACTTTGTATTATAAGCTCTACTGATAGGTTTTTGATAGCTAGATCAGCATTCCTGTGAAGTTTCATGAAAAGTCCGTCAACTAGTTTCAGAGGAGTAGTCGCTACAAGTTTTCATTATATAACTCTATGTAAACAAAGATGGCCGCTGGCGGCCATGTTTAACGTCGCATCAAAATAATTTTCGACAAGGATCAACAGCTTTCCATACTGATCATTTTAGAATAAGTCCCATATCAATATCACTTACAGTTTTCAAGAAGTACTCGCTACAAACTTGTTTTTTGAAAATCTATTTTTAGCTGTGGTGGCCATCTTGAATTTTCGACCAACCTGAAATGTTGCTATGATCATTTAGACATCAAGAGCAACATTCCTGTGAAGTTTCATGGAAATCCGTTGAGTAGTTTCAGAGGAGTAGTCGCTACAAGTTTTTACTAAATAACTCAATGTAAACAAAGATGGCCGCTGGCAGCCATGTTTAACGTCGAATCAAAACCATTTTCGACAAGGAGTAACATCATGTCATTTTGATCATTTTAGAAAAAGTCCCATATCAATATCACTTAGAGTTTTCAAGAAGTAGTCGCTACAAACTTGTTTTTTAAAATCTATTTTTAGATTTGGCGGCCATCTTGCATTTCACATCAACATGAATTTTTGCTAGGATCAACTAGACTTCATGAGCAACATTTCTGTAAAGTTTCATGACAATCCATTCAGTAGTTCCAGAGGAGTAGTCGCTACAAAAAGAAGTTTACGGACAGACAGATTGACGACGGACACCGCACCACGGCATATGCTCTTCTGATTTCTGATCAGTAGAGCTAAAAATAGGTTTTGGGTTTTTCCAATTACGACACGCTTTGCGCAATTGGAAATCAGTGGACGCTAATTAAAATACAGTTGAAGTTATGTCAGTCGTAAGATGATGGCAAGATATGTTGCTTATATTGTTAACATGTCGATATAATGTTTGAAAAACGAGTAAACGAGTAAAAGATATTAATCTTGTTTTTTGTTACTTTAAATCCAAACTGGTATACACATATAAAAAAAACAAAAACATTTTTTATCGGGATTTATTTTCCCTCATATATTTAAATTTTAATCAAAACATTTTTTTTTCTCGGTAAAATAAATATTGCATCCCAGTGACTGAGGGTGACAGTGGATATTGTCAACCTTCGGAAACATAATGTCAACCTCGGCTTCACCTCGGTTGACATTATTTTCCTCAGGTTGACAATATATACCGTCACCCTTACTGGGATTCAATATTTATTTAATGTTTAATCTTGCTCTTTACCTTATTTGTATTTTTAAATGTGAAATAGTATGTTTAATGGGAGATATATATTATTTCAGCTAGATGTAAGGCTTGCTAAACTTAATTTTATTCAGTATATATAGATTTGTTTCAAACAGTACAATTGTTCTGATATGTTACAACACCCATTTAAAAGCAGTACATACATGTTTCATGGTTTTTCCTTCAATATATCGATATGGTGGATATGTTTCACATCCTTTAATGACATCCCTAATTCACTGGTTCTTAACATACCCATGAGGCCAAATACAATTATGTGCATGGCTCCAGTTTCCCGACCCCACCGGGCACGACCATTTTTGACCCTGGTGACTTCATTTGAACAAAATTGATAGTCTAGCCATTGGCGGTCATTTTAAAAGAACAACTGTCAAAATCTGTCCAGCGGTTCTTGACAAAAAAATTAAGGTTTCGACGATGTTTGGTAATGGCGGCCATCTTGGATGTCGCGCAGACCTAATTTTAGCAAATCTAAAAAGTATTCATCTAAGTATCATCCATAGTGACACACCTAAATGAGAAACACAGTCCTTCGGGACAGAAGCTCATTTTTCGAGGCCTTGTCTATCTACTGGGAAACTAATTTGAAAGGCGTAATTGTCAATCTCATTAAAATCAAATCCTAATTACGCCTTGATACTCTCCGCTTCTAGTGTAGAGTATCGTAGCGTGATAAAGGGTCTAATTTGAATGAGACTGGCATAATTGCCTAACAGATACTTGTAATATATACCGGGTAATGAACAATTGAAATTTAAAAAAGACAAATAAGCTTACATACAAAACTGTAGCATATTTTAAAAAAATAAAAGGGGCCATAATTCTGTTAAAATAAAAGCAATAGTTGTAGAACCTGACTGTATGATGTTGTCTTATGATGCTGAATACATTTGTGAAGTTTCAAATATATGAAGTTTTTTCGGAGATACAATTTTATGTCATGAATACAAGATACAAATAATAACAAAGTTTAAAAACTCTAGTGCATGCAGTTCCTGAGAAAGTGACCGGAATGAAAAACTTTAAGCTAGTTTAAGGTAAAACTATTAAGTTACAGTATCAACCCTTTGCTTGGAAATCTATTGTTATGTTGCGATGTACTACAGTACAGTACCCAAAACATAAACATAACCAAAGTTTTAAAGGTGTACTGGTCGGGGGCCACTTTCCGTCACTTATGTAAACATAAAACTAATTTTTCAGTATGTATCTTGACAATTTTTACTCTACTTTCTATTAGGGTACCTCTTCCTGGAAATTTGACACCAAACTAATTTGTTTAATATAAACAAGAGCATCAAGAATTGCAGCCACCGGTCCTGTGGGGACTATAGGTTTGCACCGTATGTGCGTCCTTCCGAGATGCTGTCCGGGCCATTTTTTTAATACTATAAGACTTTGAGATACCAAACTTGGTATGTGGATACATCTTGAGATAGTGGTATGTCGCGTACCAAAATAAGGTCACTGTGACCTCTGTCATAGAAAATGCTTGTCCGGACCGTTTTTTCAATACTATAACACTTAGAGATACCAAACTTGGTATGTGAATACATCTTGCGATAGCGGTGTGTCGCGTACCAAAATAAGGTCATTGTGACCTTGACGTTGATATTTGACCTCCATCATAGAAAATGTCAGGAAAATGTTTGTCTGGGCCGGTTGGGGACTATGGATTGCCGGGACTAATTATCTAAGTGGCACGTGACCTTTGTATAAATAGACTTAAACAGAGAAATCATTTTGTTTACATGCCCAGTTTCTGTCATGTTTTTTATCGAGTGATAGATCCAACTGGGTCATGATGCAGTTAAATTTTATGAATTAAAAACATATTTGCAAGTCTATTGAACAATTTCATTGACAAAATGGTATGTTTGCATTGTTCCACCATACACCACGATCGTTATGACAATGCACCTGGTAACGTCAATGTACGTCAATGTAATATTTTTCATGACGTCAATTTACGCTATAACAATGGGTAACTCTTTGTAAATCAAACAGTTGCCTCTCTTTGGTTAAAATATATTATCATGGTATATTTAAACTGTGTCCGCTGTGTGATAAAAATATGACCTTATAACAATTTTAATTTTTTTATTAATTTATTACCGGGTATGCGGCAGTATGCGCGTGCATCCCCAACGCCATATAAGGAAGTAAGCACACTTTTCGGAGAAAGCCCTTTCATTTTTGTAACGCTTACATGTATTTACATTTTGGTTGTTTCTTCTGGTTACAATCTTCAGTGCTAAATGACTGTCAATAAATAACATTGTGTAAGTAATTTGCAGTGTAAAAACAGTTTTTAAATGAGAAAGACTAAAACTGGGCTTGGATGGAAACTGGCCCCTAACCAGTAGTGCATACTGTTTGTGGGAAAGTGTCCTAAATGCAAAACTTGAATGTTGACACTGCCATCACCGCTGCCTCTGTCGGAAAAACAACACCTATATTTCTTCAAAAAAAACAAGTGAGATAATTCAGTTTCATCGACTTATTAATATGTACATGCAGTGTTTTTTTATGCCTAGTTTGGGCAATGCCAAAAAGTATCCTTTTTTCGCAATTATATCCAAAAAATTCACAATCTGAAAAATAAATACAGACCAGTAAGGATAATAATCTTAATATAAGCTGTTGTCAAAACTAATCTGTATTTACCAAAAACAAAACTTAAAACCAAGGGATATTAAACTGTGAAAATAAAAGTGAAAAAAGTTTCTTTTTCTTTTGTTATAATATTTCACAATTTTCAAAATTTCTAAAAAAATGCCACTATTTTTCACAATGGCACAGGCACAAAACACATAAAAAAAACACTGACATGTTAGTTATTGCTATTTTAGAAATGTTTGTCCTCCCATGTTTACAAGCCAAACACAACATTGGACAGTCTTGCTGATGTTCAATTATTTCATTTATATAAAAAAAAATGTATGTACAGCTCAGTATGTGCGCTAGGATCTCCACCAGGACGTTAACCTGAATCTCTTTTCTCGAAAGAAAAGCATGCTTGCTTGCACTATAGAGATGCGTCCCTAACCGCACAAACCAAGTATACAACAAGAGGCCCAAGAGAGCCTGTATCGCTCTACTTGCTATATGGAGTCTTTGCTGGGGAACACAACAACAACATGTGCAACTAGCCTTACTATCATTCCTGCCTAGTTTCACAGAAATCCAGGAACAAGAGGTCAATGACCTTGAAGATCAGCATTCCTGTGAAGTTTCATGAAACTCTGTCAAGTCGTTTCAGAGGAGTAGTCGCTACAACTTTTTACTATACAATGCTTGTAAAGTGTACAAAGATGACTGAGCCGGCAGCCATGTCTAACATCGAATCAAAATGATTTTCAACAAGGACCAACATTATGTCATGCTGATCATTTTAGAAAAAATCCCATATCAATATCACTTATAGTTTTCAAGAAGTAGTTGCTACAAATTTGTTTTTTAAAAATCTCTTTTTAGCCGTTGCGGCATCTTGAATTTCTTGCCAACCGGAAATTGTACTAGGATCAACTATATATCAAGAGCAACATTCCTGTGAAGTTTCATGAAAATTTGTCAGACTCAAGTAGTTTCAGAGGAGTAGTCGCTACACGCTTTTACTACATAACTAGTCTATGTAAACAAAGATGTCCGCTGGAGGCCATATTTAATGTTGAATCAAAATAATTTTCGACAAAGATCAACATCATGTCATGCTGATCATTTTAGAAAAAGTCCCATACCAATATCACTTATAACTTTCACGAAGTAGTCGCTACAAACTTTTTTTTTAAACAAAGATGTCTGCTGGTAGCCATGTTTAACGTTGAATCAAAACGATTTTCGTCAATCATGTCATTCTGATCATTTTAGAAAAAGACCCATATCAATATACCCTAAGTTTGGTTGAATTCCATTCAGCGGTTTAGGAGGAGATGCGGTAACGGACAGACAGGCTGACAGACAAACGGAGGCGATTTTAATATACCGTGTGTTTTTCAAAAACTTGGGTATAATGAGAAAATATAAAATTATTCGAAAATCACATGAAAAAATCAAAACGAGATTGTTAGGTCGGTAAACTTCCGGTTCGCTTTTGATTCGCGGACGCAGCGGTGTCGAAGTAAATCGATTGCTTATGAATAAACCAGGGATCACTCTAAATAATCTATATTGTGTTGATGAGCAGTTTAAAAAAAATCAATTATCAGCCAATGAAGCCACTCCCATTCACTACGACGTGGTAAAGTGAAACAATGGCGATTCAAACAAATTTGTAAACAAGTAGGACAATTAAACAACTAGATTTTGATCAGAACCTGATCAAACGGGCTTTCCTGTCTTAATGACGTCATGACGTCACAACTGTCAAAGTTGTCTAAGATGTGATTTATAACGAAAACAACTTCGAGCATGCAATCAGTTGAAAAATCGAATTTCTGAATATTGTGACGTCATGACTTGATGGCGTCAGGATAGTGTATGATGTTCTTGCTAACCAGACTCAGAACTCTACAATCTGTGAAAGTTTTGTTCAAATCCGATCATAAATAAACTCCATTCAATTAAACCGTTACTCGGGGAATGGCGTTCTTCTACTAGACCCATTCGTCGAGAGGAAGTAATCCTAGCCCGGTGCAGGATAGGGCATACACGTTATACTCATTCATATTTATTACAAGGTGAGCAATTACCAGAATGTATACCCTGCTTTGCACCGTTAACGGTCAAACACATCTTATTGGAATGTGTAGACTTTGATCCTATGCGTCAAAGGTACTACAATGTTAATACTATGTAAGAGTTATTTGATACTGTAGATTTTAGTCTTGTTTTAGATTTCCTAAAAGAGATCAGACTATATAAATCATTATAATGTGTTCTTATATATATTTACTTGTTTATATGGGCATTTGTTGATTTACATACATAGTTTATATTACACCTTATCATCCCTTATTTATTTTTTTAATAGTTTTATCTTTATATATTTACACTAATTTTTAAATAATACTTCATTTTTCATCAATTTTTGCGCACAATATAACCTATTTATGTGTCGACATGCCGTAAAACACCATTCATTCATTCATTCATTCATTCATTCCGATCATAAATGGAGAAGATATATAGCCATAAGAATGGGTGGAACTCAAAAGTAGTCCTAGGTAAACTATTGAGTAAGTTACTGTGAAGCATAGGGCTGGTATGTATTGAATGTTGTTTCCCTTTATTCCTGAAACATTTATCTTGCTTCTAGTGAAAACCACATCAGATGGATATGCTGCACTACTTTTTGTGAAGCACAGATTGAAGTGTACCTCAGAATTCAAAAAGAAGGTGGTTACTTTCAGTTTGGAAAATATTTTAGAAAAAAAGCAAGTCACGCCATCATCTAAGGCCCATTTTTGTGTTGCACTGGGCCTGACTAATACCACATTAGGATTGGATATTTTCGTGTAGGTATATATTAACTGACCTATGTAAAAATAATCGTGGTCTAGGTCTGTCTGGTATAGTTCTTGAAAATAAAGTAGACTAAATGGTTTATTTGGATGCGTGTTGTTTATTAAATGCCAATACAGCTTTAATGTAACCCAATGAAAATGCAATAAACAAAATAACCCCCATTCTCAACATCTGGTACACTGCTTCGCAGCAATATTCGAATGTAAATCGAAGGTTTCCATATTGGTTACGTCATCGCGCCTTAGATTCCCCCCAAAACAAATTTGCATTCAAAATCAAAGTTATCATCCAAATTTTGTAATGTCGTTTAGCTATTTGCTCCATCAATAGTATATATACAAGAAAGCAGTGATAAAACATTAATCTGTATTGTAAATAACAAACATGCAACGCAAATCATCAACGACAAGTGTGGACGACGGTCATATTGTTTATATAATATGAACAAACAGCTTAGCAACAGTGCACTATTTTCTGTGCCGTTGCCTTCCGGTTAACAAAACTTCAATATTTTGAACATATGGAAGCGTCGTGATACACACGGGATTGGGTGAGCGTTCACTATTGAATAACTCCAAATGGTGACGAATGCGACATCATTGTATTTTGGTTCCTATGGCAACCATTTACCAATGTAGCGTTTTGAGTGGACTTTATTTTTGAAAAGTAAATTGAAAGGCCTTTCAAATAGTACATATGTTCTTGATAACAATTTCAACCATTACTGAGATACAGGTGGTTATTGGTGTTTACACCTATCGCTTACCTATGACCTTTGACCTGATTTTCCAAGACTTGGTCAATGACACATAGTGGCACATATATGAGAGCATTGTTGGCGCTAGCTGGTTCGGTTTTCGAAATATACTTAGAAGTTTCTATTTTTGCCTGTTTAAAATTAAACCAGTATGGCCGCCATATTTGATGGTCATCAACACCTTTTTACACACAATCGATAGAAGATGATGAAAACATGATTGTGGTAAAGTTTCAAAATGGTCATGCAATAATTGTATTTTTGACGATTTTTTCCAGTTTTTAAGCGTCTCCGACGCCATCACGTTATGACGTCATGACCCCGCATGACTTTCTTGCACAACTAGACCATGACCTTTACAATCTGTGAAGCTTCATTCAAATCCGACCATAAATGTCTGAGATCTAGCGATAACAAGATTTTCATCATGACGTCACTGGCGGCCATCTTGGATGACGTCATGACCCCAAAAGCTTCGCGGCACTATTCCAGAATGAGCTCTATCACTGTGTAAACTTTAGAGGCCGTGCGACCAGTCCTACTATGAAAAGTGGCGGTGAGAAAAATAAAGTTAAAATATTGCCGAACAAAAACAATAGGTCTTTCCACTGGAAGGTGGAAAGCCCTTATTATGGCAATTTGAAGGCGTTGTTTGATGAGCAAAGAGACTATCGACGCATGTCGTAATGAATAGGTGTGCATCTGTTTTTATTTCAAAATGCCATATTTGTTATAAAAAAAATAATGCGTGATCAATTACGGAATGGCTTTAAAAAAATAATGCGAGATCAATTACGGAATGGCGTGTTATTGCTTCGACCTTGGCTAATTTCAATAATAATTCGAAGAATTGGCATCTCAAAAAGATAAATAACAGATGAAAAATACTACATGCCAGTTAGATTTAGGCATAAACCGTGCTAATAATTTCCAACACAGAAAAATGAGCTTGCTGATTTATCTATGTGAAGATTCAAGAACTAATGCATCTTACTTTTTTTATCTGGTGTAGTCTATAACAAAAGTAAAACTAGAAAAACGTTTTGTTCGACCTAATGCATTTTTTTTATCTGCCTGGGGACTGCCCTTTTGTAATTACTGCACTAGGAGCATCATGTACTTCTAATTCCATGGGGTCTACCAATATTTAATATTACCTTGTTGGCACCCGGTTCATCTAATTCTCTACTCCATATTCTTCAGTGATGTCTTATCCTCGGGGTATCTCCATCGACAACCCCCTCCCACCGGTGGAGGAAAACACTGATATGTGCATCATAATGGTAACAACCTACAGCTCTCATGCTTCCTAATTTAAGGGAGAGGGCTGGCGTGGCGCAGTCGGTAGCACGGTGTATTTGTAACAGGAGGTCCCGAGTCCATCGGATGGGGACGTAAACCGGGCGGTCCCGTGTATCGGTCTTTCCTCTGAGCACGTTAAAGAACCATAGGAATCTATTCGATAATAAGAGTAGGGCAGGTTCCCGGATTCCTATGTATCCTTCCCCTCTCTCTGGGGCGGCTCTAAATAACATGTACTATGTTGATGAGCCGTTAAACAACATTCAATTCAATTCATTCCTATTTTAAGGCATTAATTTTCCAATGAAATCATCTAAAAATTAAAAAAGTCATACATGTAGTATTCAACTTAGCACGCGGTCTCAAAAAAAAGGCATATTGACACAGCTTAATTTTGGGGCAAGTGACTTTTGATATAAATATTTCCAAAATAATAATATTTCCAGACCCTGTAAGTGTCTGGGGAGTTGAATCAAGTAATTCCAAACTTTAAAAAAAAAAATCCAGGTGGTGTTCTAGTGGAGGGTAAGGAAGGGATTTCCAGGGTGTGGGGTTGGATTTGAGAAGAAAAACTTATTAAGAGTGCGGCGGGGAGTATACTGCAGAATGCCAGGGGGAGTATACTGCAAAATGTCCGGCTTGGGTGGTAAAAGAAACGGTTTTCATGGTGTGGTATTTTGAAGAGAAAAAATCCTGGGGGTTTGGCGTAGGCTAAGTTGGAGTACGGATACAATCGCCAAAGGACACACAATAAATTATATATAAAACATTAAATGCAGTACATAGTAAAAACATTAAAATTAAATGCAGTGTCAGACATGTTGTTTTCAAATTTCAGAATACAGAAATGACTAATACCTCTTGCGCTCGTAGAAAATTGGCGGTAAAACAAAACATTCGCTTTCCGAATCCCGTCGGCAACTCAAATCATTTCCTCCACACTTCATCTAGACTCGATAAATGACAATAAAAGTTCAAATACGTTCGTTTTAGTAGAAGGTAGTACATGTACTGCCACACCGTTTAAATATTTTTAATATCTCGTCAAATCACGCGAAGTTTCGTTGACAGAAAACATTCAATGGTAAAAAAATATACACATACCTCAGTAGACAGCATATTTATGAACTAAAACATATTTTCACAGCGTCAAACAGCATATGTTCTTGAAGTCAAAGAATTGTTACAGTGGGATCTCCTCGTATTTTGGTCAGTTGTTAACGATAAGGCACTTTAAATCTTTGCACAACGGCCGTTGTGCAAAAATCCCGGGTTTTTGCTATGGGCTGGATCGTGACGTTGTGTGGAGTAAGGCACGAACGATAACTCTACGTCACGTGACGGGACTAATGTTTTACATACGTGATACCACATATGTATTTAATATGAAAATAATACATATGTAATACATATGGAAATATATTTTTACTAAATAATATTTGTTTAATAAATACTTCATGTATTTCATGCATAATATATACATATATAAACATTTCATATTTGGCACAGTTCTATTATTTTAACATGAAAAATATATGTGGTACATATGTGACACATATTTACATATGTGGCACATATGAAAATAACGTGATTTATATATGAAAGGAACATGCAATTAATAAAAAGTTACACCTATGTGGCACAGGTCACAATATTTTTCCTGTGATATGCACATGTAAGGTTGTATATGGTATATGATACTCTTTTGTTCTGGTGGAGACAGCATTGATGTTTAAAATGTTATACTTTATTAAATTTCAGACATAGCGTTTATGTTTTGATTACTAGTATATATTTTCGATAGCCCATACTAATGTTACATTTATTGTGTTTCTTCAGTTTATTTGTCTCTGATTCAGTCAAAGTGGCAAAATCATATTCTATTTACTCCAGTTCAAAATTATATTAAAAACACTAGTTAACTGTTAGCATTATGTGTATATATCAACTGTCGCTATGTTTCTATCAGCCTGAACGGGGATGTGGGGTGTTTTTTCGGTGGAGATTGAGTGGGGTAGAATGGCACGGCAGAGTTTAAACACTTTTCCAGCCACAATGGAGAGAACTGTAACTAATGTTGTAATAACTTGTAGTTCAATCCATTTGCATATGTTGCTATGGATATTGTGATGTTGAATTAATGTATTGTAACATATCTGCAATAAAATATTATTAAACTTAAAGTCAAAGTGAAGTACGTAAAGGATTATTTGTGATATAAGCGTTTCATTACCAGTTACCATGTAAAATTAATTGACATATTCAATTGACCGTTTAAAGTCGGTAACGCTGTCTTCACTACTCTTTGTGTTCTGTAGTTTTCTTTTCATTGTATAATACATATTTAATTCAATTTTGAACAGTGGATTTTTTCCAGATGATACCGTTACATAAAAATGGAGATAAAAATGATGTAAACCACTACATGGGTATTACATTAGACAGCTGTTTATCTAAACTGTTTACATCGATATTGCGCAAACGTCTAGTTACCTTTTGTGATGAAAATAATACACTGTCTGATGCACAATTTGGATTTAGAAAAGGAAGATCTACTCTTGATGCATTATTTGTGTTTAACCGTTATTCAGAAATATGTAAATGAGAATAAAAGGTTGTATTGTGTATTTGTTGACCTTAAAAAATCACATGACTGTATTTATAGAAATGCACTGTGGTTAAACATATAATCATGGAATTCAAGGTAAAATGGGCAGAATAATAGGAGATATGTATTTAAAGATAAAGTCTTGTGTCAGGTCTTGTCAAACTTATTCTGAATTCTTTGAATATGCTGTAGGTTTACGTCAAGGGGAGTTTATCTCTCCAATCTTTTTTTCTCTATTTCTTGAAGACTTTTTTGCAACAAGATATAAATTCTGGTTTAAAGATAAATGATATTGTATTAATGTTACTACTTTTTGCTTTTTGCTGATGATATGGTTATCCTTGGAAATTCACCAGAAGAAATACAGAGTAGTCTCGATTTGTTAAATTGTTATTGTAAAAAATGGAGTCTTGAAGTGAATGCGCTAAAAACTAAAGTTATGGTCTTTAGGAAAAGAGGTAGACTATAACCAAATGAGGAATTCACTTATAATAATAGTAAATAAGAAGTAGTTGATGATTTTAATTATTTGGGTACCGTGTTTAATTATACCGGTAATTTTTCACTTAACCAAGAACAATTAGTTGGAAAAACTTAGAAAGCCCTTAATGTTTTATTAGTAAATTGTCGTAAATATAAAATTAAACCTAAATTATTTTGTAAACTTTTTGATGAATCTTGGGATCTGGGACTTCAGCAAAAATGAGATATAGGGTCCTATAGAAACCACAGCGTCCGAACTCAATGGCATCGTAGGTCCGCACTGTACTGCAAACAAGGACTTGAAAATACAATGAAGGATACACAAAACAACAGAAAGGATGGTGAAGACAGGTTTACCGACTTGAAACGGTCAGTAGGCAATAAGGCCTACTGGTTAGCTTGAATCGATTGTATATGCGCACAATCCGCGCTATTATCCTGTCTTCAGCGCCCAAATAGACAAGACAGTGTAAACAAAACTACATAATACAAAGAAAGAGACAAAAAACAACAGAAAGGGAGGTGAAGACAGGGTTACCGACTTGGAACGGTCAGTAGGCAATAAGGCCGGTCAGTAGGCAATAAGGCCTACTGGTTAGCTTGAATCGATTAAAAAAAATTGAAAGAATACACTTACAATTTTGTAAGAAAATATTAAATGTTAAAGTAAGTACTTCTACAGTTGCTGTTTACAGTGAACTGAAACGCTATCGTTTGTATATTTCACGATATATTAAATTGTTAAGTATTGGTTTAAGTTGTTAAATACTGATAATATTATATTGAAACATGTTTATAATATGGCCTATGATGACTTTGTTAATGGCAAAAAGAACTGATTATCTAATGTTAAAACATTAATGTATGAACATGGTTTCAATTGGGTTTGGGATAAACCTGATACAGTTGTTTGTAAGTCATTTGATTGATATGTGTTTTACAATTTTCTACGGAGAAAAATACCCCTTTTTTGTCTCTTCACATACATTCGTCCAATATAAAACGAAGAAGGAAAATCAGTGGTGCAATATCAACTAAAAAACAGGCTAGCTACTTGTACCAGTGTGTAGATATGTATACAGGAAACCTCCATGGGTGTTTGTTTCATAGAATTGATTTGAAAAAAACAAAAAATTAAATTTATTTTGTCATACATCAGTTATTCATTTTCACAGACCATACACATAGAGGTGCATATTATAGTCAGTTCAGATGCTTAATAAACACGTGCGTTGTACTGAGCCAGTATGTGCTGTTTATCATGTCGATCTGCATAATTCTGCCGAGAAACAGGGTGCCTTAGATAAAACCTTATCTCTCAGTTACGTTCCTATCACGCCAGGTGCACCTCTTTTGATGACGTCAGCACGTCTTTTGAAGACGTCGGGGGTATATTTGATGACGTCTGTAAAAAGTTGCCCCGACTACAAATCAGTAGAGTTATTATTTACTAGTCCTTTGGGATCAACAAACCCATACCCTGTGGCTTTAAAGTTGAATATCGCTTAAGCCGGTGCTCGGAGACGCGAGACGTGTTGCACCTAACATTGCTTCTTATGAACAGACTCAATAAAACCTTGTCTGCTACTTAATCCCCTTCTCAGTATTAATTTACATTACAACAAGTAAAGACGAAATTAAGAGTTACAGCGTCGCACAAGTTTGTCGTACGGTCTTCTTGAAACTATGCTTTACCCAATGTCCAATGCTCAAAATCAATTGTAGCAAGTAAACTTCTTCAGAAAGGGTTTCATTATCACAAACTACGTTGATATTCTCAAAAGTATTTCGAAGATACATATTTGATGGACGCGATCGTTTGATAAAGTTTTTTTATTCGTGTCGATCAATAATCAAAATCAATAAATAACTCATAAATATGGGGATTTGTTACCAAAATTGAGATATAGGATCCTATAGAAACCACAGCGTCCAAACGTAATGGCATCGTATGTCCGCACTGTACTACAAATAAGGCTAAACCGTTTCAAGTACAGTGCTAAACCACGCTAAAACAACGTCGAACTCCGCCATCTCTATAGGATGGGAAAAATAACAACAGTGATCACATGCACGGGGAGATGTTTTACCACCGCCACACTGCACAAGTGACACATTTGTGAATACAAAAGTGAGATGTATGGTCCTTTAGAAAGCACAGCGTCCAAACGCAATGGCATCTTAGGTCCGCACTGTACTGCAAATAAGGGTAAACCGTTTAACGTACAGCGCAAAACCACGCCAAAACAACGTCGAACGCCGCCATCTCTATAGGCTGGGAAAATTAACAACATTGATCACATGCGCGGGGAGATGTTTTACCACCGCTATAGTAACTTTCTGGTCGGGAAACCGGGTATTCTGCAATGTGAATCAGTTCCTTGCCTGGCACTTGCATAGCATTATACATGTAACTGTCATTGTTAAATTTGGTCCTACAGCTATCGAGCCAGTATAACATAAAAGTAGACTTTTCTTTGCTACTATAAACGCGCTTTCCATACTAAAATGATTTCTTTGTCTCGAAAGTGTGCATTCGTACTCGCGGAGAAGATCTATTGATCGAACAAGGATGGTGTCCGTATCAAGATAGATGCCCCCATATTCTATAAGAGCTTCAATTCTCATGTTATCCCCGGAATTCTCTCGGAATTTTATTTCTTTGCCGAAATAGGACAATGGTACTTTCCTATTCACGTTTAATATATTTGGTGAAAGGGTTATAATATAATCCCAATATTTACCACGTGGAATATATTCACCGTGTATCAGAATAAGACATGGTCTCACAAATCTTATAACACTAATAAAACTGACAAAGCCAAAAAAGTCCTTCTCGCCATCTCCATACCAGACGTAATATTTGGCACGGGTTTGTCGTCCAAGCAGAACGTGCTTATATAATCTGCAAGACACCGATCATCAAAATTCACAACCGCAATGTCACGTGTGGAGTTAGTCCATGACGTCACCAGTCTTGGTGTTCCGCCAACGTTTGTATTCGCTTTATCTGGATGTCGTCGTCGATGATAAACCTAGAGCAAGACTTTGTGGAGGAAAATGTCCAATCTGAATCATCCATGGCAGAAGCGTTGCTTGGTACACTGTATCTTGTATGCCAATTTGATTTTATTAAACAAAGGCCTTCATCACCGTTGATTGTATTGGGCTGTATTCTGTGGTATTCCTCTACACGAGTTCTTTCAACTTTTTCCGATTTGAAGCGTACCCTAACGTCATCAAAAATACCCTGACGTGAAGGGATAGAAATGTAACTGCCGAGATAAGATTTTATCTCAGGAACCTGTTTCTCGGCAGGACTATATAGATCGACATAATAACAACTTTTCACTGAAATCTTTAGCGTAAAGCGAACACATTTAGCATAGTGAGTCTGAGAACATCTAGTCTAATGATTATCTATTGATGAATTAAAAATAGTTATCAAAATGATGCTAGAGATCTCATGTCTGTCTTTTCTAATAAACCATCTTTTCCGTAAATGCTGTTTAATATTTCTGTTTTAGTTTTTAAAGGATAACCCACTATATCTTCCATATATTTGTTCGAATTTTGTTTGATGTGGCGTGTACATAACACGTGTGTGGAACCTGGTAGACATCTTTTTATTGCTCTCTTGAATGCCAATTCCTCGTCCGTTCCGATAGTGATATTAGATATTTCAACATCTGTCAAATTGTCTGCTATATCATGTAAAAACGTAGAATAAGTTTTCGTTGTCGAACTTTGGTGTATAAAGGTAGGGCCAAAGCAAATCGGGTTGTCCATAGTTGAGCGTCGAAGTACCGACATGTCCTTATAAACGGTAGGCGTTACATGGAATTCGCCTAAATTGTATGTCTTGTCCATGCCGATTTCACACCCGTCTTTTTCGATGCAACAAAAACGTTTTAAATCTTTAATTTGCTGGTCTGTGTACAGTGTTATTACTGGATGTTGGAGACCGTTAATATGCTTGACACTTTTGACAAAGTCATGGGTTTTCGTCATTTCTTCAGCACTAATTTCATGATCAGCTATATCCGAACTAGACTGGGTAGGGTTTTTAATGGAGTATTTAATGTTTCTTAGTTGTTTTTCATTTCTTTGCTTATCATAATCATTGTGTTAGTTTGATTGTTTTTCCGTTCGATGTCTTTCACACCCTGATGCTGAAGTTGTGTTTTCAGTTCCGTTCTGACTGACGCCTTTGTGCGTATGTATTTGACATTTTGTTGTGTTTGTTTTACTATTCCGTGGTACTGGCGGCCTGGAAATGTTCCAATATACTCAACAAGTGCAACGTTTTCTGGCACTTCCGGTACTAGAATAGGCTCTTTTTCTATCCAAGTCACCCGTTTCTTAAACTGTTCTGGACCCGATGGTGATGCTTTTAATGTCTGGTAATATCTATGCACCCAGACAATTTCACTGTCCGCTGGCTGTGGTTCAACTGGCACGAACTCCTTCTTTTTATTTATACGTTTCTCCATACAATGAATCCCTTGCCGCTTGACCAGAGATAAAAGTTTTCCATTTGCCTCAATAAATGCACTTGCCGGACTAGCGCCATTTGTCCAGGGTCCACAATCGTCCCAGAATTCTGATCGCTTACCACTGTTTCGTTTATTTACATTGGTCGCATTGTTAATCAGAAAATACATTCCATCTTTCCTGCCGACGGGAACCTCATCTAGAACGGTGTGTGGTCCCTTAAAAAAATTTAGCGTAGTGTTTAAGTCCATGAATCTTCTTAATGGCCCCGGAACGAAATCATCAGTTTCAGCGTCATGTGGCGGCGACGATTCATCTGTGTAACTGATATCAGTGGCTGTAGGGGAATTCCAGTCGGTGCGCAAAACGCCAGGTGTGGTCGGGAGACCACCCTCCGACTCCATCTTCTGCGGCGGCGGTGAAGAATTCCAGTCGGTGCGCAAAACGCCAGGTGTGGTCGGGAGATTACAACGATATTTAGATCAATAATAAAGATTTGATACTGTCTTTTTGCAACATTTGAATGTCTTTTCGGAGACAAGAAATCCGAAATATACTATAACTTTCTTAAAAAATATAATTAAACTTTTTTTTTATTATTATTACTATTCTTTTACTTAAATGTAAAGAATAATGTAAAAAAAAATATATTTAGATCAATAATAAAGATTTGATACTGTCTTTTCGCAACATATGAATGTCTTTTCGGAGACGAGAAATCCAAAATATAGTAAAATGGAGTACATCATTTTTAAAAAAAATCATTTAACTTATTTTTTTTAATTCGTACTATTCTTTTACTTTAATTTAACCAATGATATTAAAAATATTTAATTTAAATCAATAATAAAGATTTTGCACTGTCTTTTCGGACATTTCTTTTCTTTTCGCGAAAATAACGTTCTTTTCGGTATCTAGTCATATTGTTTAATCACTGGTATTTTAAAAACCCGTCAATAAACCTTTACTTTTAATTGGCACATATTCGTTAGTATATAATCTGAACATCTGGACAGAGTGTTGTTAAATGGTTTTGTAATGTAATTTTACCTTTATTTCTGGGTTAGCTTCTTTAATCACTTTTTGGAGGGTATACTAACAAATAAAACGTATTTTTAAATACCTTTCTTGACGACTGTAAGTGTGCTGTTATAGATAGTAATTCTATTTTAGCAAATACTGTTAAATAAAACAAACTTATCTACTTAATAGCGAGCTAAGCTCGTGTCGCGAAGCGACGCGCGCGCAAGCGAGCTCTACAGTAACGCGAGTAGCAAATACTATGGGGAAAAAAACAGTGGTAAAAAAGTCGAAACAGATGTTATCACCTACTGAAAATAAAATATAATCTCAACATCTCTGCAATGCAAAATTATGAATTACGTCTGGCAATTTATAAAATAATGGTGATTATTACCAGCTGAGAGTCAAGGTAACGGTATTTCTACCTAATCTTTAAAATCTACTGCAGTATCGATAATCTAAAATACAATGTTTAAATGAAACCGCATCGCACTTTAGTGATATACACTTCTCAAAACTGCTAACTACACCGCTCACGTTTTGGGTTATATATATCGATGGGTTGAATGTTTTTCAATAAAATAAAAAGGAAATACCAATTCAATCATTTTTACATCATTTCATTTTATTTTTTTCATGGGCAATGCTAGAACTAAACCACAATAAGCAATTACAAACGACCCATGTAAACACTAAAGTCACACTTTTCCCATATCTACATGTAGATATGGGAAAAGTGTGACTTTAGTGTTTACATGGGTCGTTTGTAATTGCTTATTGTGGTTTAGTTCTAGCATTGCCCATGAAAAAAATAAAATGAAATGATGTAAAAATGATTGAATTGGTATTTCCTTTTTATTTTATTGAAAAACATTCAACCCATCGATATATATAACCCAAAACGTGAGCGGTGTAGTTAGCAGTTTTGAGAAGTGTAGATATATGTTACGGCAAAGTCGGTGGGTGGGGAAATTGTAACCACTGCAGTGCAGTCCGCTCTTCGCAAGTTTCCAAGTAATATGCGCGTTTTTATTTAAGAACTCAACTCAGATGTTGAACGGTACTTAAAGATTTAATACTTTGTATTAAGTTCTGAAAAAAGGTTTTGCGTAGGGGTGGGGTGGGGGCCCAATAATCTGAGTGTGTGTTAGGGGGGTGGGGGGGGGGGGGTAGTGGGGGGAGAGTGATCAGAGTATGTTAAAAGGGTCCTGGGCGGCAGAGTATGTTTTGGCTCCCACTCCACCCCCTGCCTCCCCACCCCCTGCCTTCCCGCCCCCCACCCAAAACAAATAGTGTCCTGAAATTTTACAGTCTTGTGCCAAAAAAATGCATTTTAATTAAGAAATAATCTGATCTGTATCTGATGAATACGTAGTAGATCACAATACTGGTATTTCACTACGAGGAAATAAAATATAATAAATAAGTACCCGTGTTTTATTGGTGAATTAAGTACAGTTAGTAGTTCGGATGGTTGCGTAGTAATTAAATCATGAGTGCGTTACTGACATCGGAATTCTATTCGATTCTAACACAACTATAACCCCATTGTTTACGCTATTGTGGGGGCACTATATATTATCGGTAATCAGGCTCGGCACTATATATTATCGGTAATCAGGCTGGTATGTTAACAGGCTTTTCCATTGGGCGCCCCCATATGCAAAGTTCTGCGCGGTTCAATATGCTTAAATACACCAGTATCACAATTAAGTCATTGCTTACGTCATATAGCTTGCGCTGTATGACGTCAAATGTTCTCATATTGTTCAAGAAGCTTATTAATGTTATATGTACTGATGCATATGATCAGATGGGTTTATATCGGGTGTGTGAAAGGTTTGGGAGCATGGCAAGTTTGTTGTACCGTAATTAACATTTCATTAAAATTATTATAACTGTTGAGTTTGTCTTCGTGACATATACATGTATTTACCAAGTGGTGTCATGAAACGTGGCACTTCTAACAGATGAAATGTACGCGGAAATGTACGCGGGGAATTAATGGAACAGCTGTATTTTATCATAGAATAACATACAGTGGTCTCTCTTCTTTGTGTATATGAAAGACTGCGGAGGTCATGTTAGAATTAATGTTAAAAATAGAAATAAACATGATAATCCAGCCAGGAGACAAGTCAGAAATTGTACTTGTACTCCGGTGAAAATGAGCAGATACACAAATATCATAAATATACACAACTAAACGCACATCGACTGGAATTATTTTATTGTTTAAAATAAAAATAATAATGCCATAAGAAACAAGGAAAGAATACATACTTTAATAGAAATTTTCTAAGTTCAAGGCCTGAAAGTCAGATTAAAAAGCACATGTTATACTTCATATTTACTAACCGATTACATCCATTGTAAAGAAATATAAAAAGATCGGACAGGGAAAGTAGCATTCAAGGAGGACAGTCAACCACAAAACACAGAAACAAACACGCAAACAGACAAACTAGAAGGCAAAAGTAATAATAAATGCAAACGTCATCACAAACACAAAATGGTTGACAATAGGCTACCACCTTGGAATGGTCAGTGGCAAAGTAGGCCACTGGGGTTTAAACCGGTTCTATGGTGCACCAAACCTCACACTTACCCTACTGTCATCCCATTAAAGCAGGACAGTGTAAATAAAGAATTCCCCGCCATGATCTAATCTCTAACCAACAAGGCAGCATCAATAGGCACTACAAGTAAAACATATGCTCGTGTAAATATAATACATGTACAAAAAAACAGTAGCATAGAAAGCCACAATGAAGGTACTCAAATGACTTGGCAGAAGCCAGAGCAACAAGAGAATAAACCATTAAGGACACGAAAAGAAAGATCATTAATAAACATCAAACGCCATCGTCCCAATGAGCTTTAGGTACGAGTCATCATAGGGTCCACAGCCTATCCGGTATTCGTAAAATTAAAGAGGAAAGCATAGTGGCGAACTGTAAAAGGGTGTAAGTTTCAACCGATTTCCCATCACTAGTAACTGGCAGATGAATGATATAATTTGAATCTTGATACCTCGTTTTTGCAGCTTATTAGCACAATTTTGGAAAAATTATATACGCGTCTAATTTCGAATACTTTTCAGTTTATGGAGCTAAGTGCTCAATCTGGTGTGCCTGAATAGAAAATGGCTATGCTGTGGTCTAAACTGAATACTATGATGATATTTTATCTTTCTTGCACTATTTATGATTTTATCACTACCAACCTCCCAAGGCACATTATTATTGATACTATAACAACAGGTAAATAATGTGTATTTAAGAATTGATTCACTAATTTTCGGTATTCCTGGGGTTTAACGACGGTAGTGGTTGGCAAATTTACCATAAACGCAGAGTGAATGGAAAAATTTACCATGAAGCTATTTATGGTAAAGTTGCCACCACCGTTCAAACCCCAATATTTACATTTCGATTGCATTGACTTTAAATGAAACACGTTTATGTGCTGCATTTAAATTCCCAGTGAAATAACACTTTTACATTTTGGGCAGAGCTAAAGCAAACAAGTTATTGTTTATTTGTTTGATTAACTTGAGAACTGTCGTAAGTTGCTATTAAAAAGCGTGCAAAAAAAAAAAAAGGATAAAAATATCGGACAGGGAAAGCAGCATTCAAGGACGACAGTCAACCACAAAACACAAAAACAAACACGCAAACAGACAAACGAAAAGACAAAAGTAATAAAAAATGCAAACGACATCACAAACACAAAAGGGTTGACAATAGGGCTACCGCCTTGGACCGGTCAGTGGCAAAGTAGGCCACTGGGGATTTAAACCGGTTCTAGGGTGCACCAAACCTCACACTTACCCTACTGTCTTCCCATTAAAACAGGACAGTGTACAACCTTGTAAAACAGACAAGGTTGGCACCGTCACAGTTACCAAGTACATAAAACGATTACCGTAATTCAATATTTCTATATTTTTTACGGGTTATAGAAAACATAAGCTAGTTTAAATTTAGCGAGAAGTGTCATGGATTTCACACACTTTAAAGTAGCCTAATGTTTTGCATAGCCTGTCGAAAGATCTAAATATTGAATTAAATCCTTAAAAAATCAATTCTTCAATGGATTAATCTTGTTCATTTGCCTGACTCCAGAACATGCCAGGAAATATTTTCCTTTTTGCAGTGTAAAACAGTAGCTTCTTGAACATATATTTTTTAATGGAGTATCAACACATTATCTAAGGTTATTTAGAGCCGCCCCAGACAGAGGAGAAGGATATATAGGAATCATATAACCTTCAATACACGGGACTGCTCACTTTATGTCTGGCTCTTCCTTGGCCGGGATAGTAAAGAGGCTGTGTCTAAAACTTCCTCGTCTCTCATAGCTACAGGTTTGTAACCTACTGTAAGCTTGACTTGTCAAGTGAGAAAGTGTCAATAATCATGGACGGCTGGAGGTATTCAGTACTGGTTCTACCCAAGAAAAAAACATTTGATCTGCTTCTACCACAAAAAAAAATAGACCGTCATATATAGTCTAACATGTGCTAAATATGACGTAAATGTAATAGTAAATACAACATTCAAACAGTTTATGTCTACATCAAAAAGACAAAGCTAAGAAATTAAACTCGTTCCCATGGACACATTGTAACACTCAGTGGTGCAAGTAAGATCTCTAGAGTCAAAGTCTGCCTGTCTGATAATAATGCTGTGTCACAACCGCTTCAGAAATTAAGACGTTTTAGACAAATGCTATCAATAGCGTTTGCTGAATCGGTTATAAAACAGTGTTTTGAAAATACGTGGGTTTTTAGCTCTACTGATCAGAGATCAGCAGAGCTTATGCCGTGGTAAGGTGTCCGTCTGTCCGTCCGTAAACTTTTTTTTGAAGCGACTACTCCTCTGAAACTACTGAATGGATTTTCATGAAACTTTACAGAAATGTTGCCCATGAAGTCTAGTTGATCCTAGCAAAACTTCATGTTGATGTGAAGAAATCCAAGATGGCCGCCATATCTAAAAATAGATTTTTAAAAATCAAGTTTGTAGCGACTACTTCTTGAAAACTCTAAGTAATATTGATATGGGACTTATTCTAAAATGATCAGCATGACATGATGTTAGTCCTTGTCGAAAATCGTTTTGATTTGACGTTAAACATGGCTGCCATTAGTAAAAACTTGTAGCGACTTCTCGTCTAAAACTACTTGACGGATTTTCATGAAACTTCAAACGAATGTTGCTCTTGATGTCCAATTGATCATAGCAAAGTTTCAGGTCGGCCGGAAATTCTAGATGGCAGCAACAGCTAAAAATAGATTTTCAAAAATCAAGTTTGTAGCGACTACTTCTTGAAAACTATAAGTGATATTGACCTTTTTCTAAAATGATCAGCATGACATGATGTTGGACCTCGTTGAAAATCGTTTTGATTCAATGTTAAACATGGCTGTCAGCAGCCATCTTTGTTTACATAGAGCTATCTAGTAAAAACTTGTAGCGACTACTCCTCTGTAACTACTCGACGGATTTCATAAAACTTAACAGGAATGTTGCTCTTGATGTCTAAGAGGATTCTAGCAAAATTTCAGGTCGGCCGGAAATTCAAGATGGCCACCATGGCTAAAAATAGATTTTCAAAATACAAGTTTGTAGCGACTACTCCTCTGAAACTACTTGACAGATTTTCATGGAACTTCACAGGAATGCTGATCTAGCTATCAAAAACCTATCAGTATAGAGCTTCAAGGTCATTGACCTCTTGTTTGTTGTTGTTTTTAATATCTCTTTTATATTTTTCAGTGCCATTTCTGCCTTAAGCTGCACCCTTAGATGTCCCGCATGTTCAAGAATGTCCAAGAAAAGAATATATGCGTCAGTCTTCCATTGTTTGTGGTTGTTTATGACTGCGTTCTGCTTTAATAGTAGAACTCAGCATTAATAACCTGCAACGGATGGCTTGAACTTGCAACCGAACTAAAAAGGACTGGATGTTCATGTACCATTAATGAGGCGCAATTATCTGTGGCTGATGGATACAAAAGTGGGACTAAGTGATGTACCAAACAAACAATTGTGGCCAATGATCAGTTATATAGTAATTGATATTAAGTTATGTCATCCCACAAGAGATCATTGCAAAAAATAGAATTCTATTATCGCTGAAAACAAAAACAAAACATACAAGCTACTTAGTCAAGAATCAGTCAGAATACAACCATCTCAAAATAGTACAAAATAAACTCCTTTTTTATAAACAAGGAAAGTTCAAAAAAAAATTGCGTACAATGCAGAGACGGGGAAGCGAACCCAAGCTGCATTCGTCTAGTGACATTGGTGAGAAGTGAGTGAGTTCAAGTATGTTACCCAGACATGATTTGATATTTTGTAGCGTATCCGTGGTTGAGAGGGTAAAGGCGCTGCATTGGAAACCATCTCAACGCTGCGGGTTCGAATCCCACTGGGAGCTCGACTTGTAAGTGTCGATTCTTATGGACGACGGGAAGTATACAGTATGTGTCTTACATCTTCTAACCAGGAATAAGTCAGTGGTCTGCTTCCACCACTTGTTGACCATCATACATAGCCTAAAATGTGCTGGAAAATGACGTTACACGCCAAACAATCAAAAAACGATTTAAGTTTTATTTCAATTGCCCTTAAGAAAAATGTTCTTGTCCAGTTCATGTGGTAAGTAGCACACACATCTATGGGTCCTTTATTCAAGGTCATGCAGTTTTCATGTCCAGTCATACTGAATATTACTCCTAAACCCCTTCTTCTTTTTTCGAGTAAAGTACTAGGAACTTCATAGATCATAATTAGCTCTTAAAATATTGAGACGCAACCTAATTTGCCTATGTGTTTTCAATAGACCGTGTGTTGCACATTAAAGTAATAATTACATGTTCAAGGTCAGTGTGAATACTGATGTACTTTTGGTGATTATTCCAATAAGCTGTTCAACAATTTCAGATAATGAGATGAAACTGTTACCGTATCATTAATATATTCGGCGTGAACATCACTTAAGTTCAAGGTCAAGCATCTTGCGCAAGACATTTTCCCTTGGTTTTGTCCGTCTGATCAGTGATGGGGATGGTAAATAAAAGGTCCAAACTACCAAAGGCTATCCTGTCTGCATGTTAAATAATTATTACAATCTAGTAGGGCAGAGTTTCATCGCCTCTCACTGAGGTGGCTCTAATAACCATAATGTGCTGATGATTGTTTTCTTTTGCATTCCAGTGTTTTTTTTAATGAGTTGAGCTCGTTATGAGGCAGTGCCTTATTCATATTATGGTTACGCTCCATGGTTAGCTGTTTTAAAATTGACGGTAAGAAAATCGACATGCGCCAGTAACGTGAGCGTCATTGATAGATATCGCCGAGGTTATCCGCGTGACAGCTATTTATAATTTCGGGATTCCTTATATAGCTGTGATACGACGTTTAGATTTTTAATTTATATGTATTAATCAGTTCGCTTTATTATAGGAAATTGTTAATGTTCCATCTGTCAGGTCTATACCTTCGGACTTTTACATTTTAAAAAGGTCAGGTGTTATTGGTTTTCTTTTACAATGTATCTTCAAAGTCTTTAAAATTCTCTGAAGTTAGTGTTTATAATTCCAATATCGGCGCTGCTAAAACCTCTATACAATGCTGACATACGAGTTCTGTTCTAAATCGCACAGAGCAGTTTACTGAAAATAGGGCGCTATGAAGTCCCCTAAACGTCGCTAAATGTAAAAACGTCGCTAAAAGTAAAAACTTTTGTCGCGAAACGTGAAAATGGTGGCTAAATTGTAAATGCTAACGTCTTTAAATGTAAAAGCGTGAGCGTCGCTAAATGTAAAACTAATAAAAAAGGAGCTAAATGTCAAAACATTTATTTGTTGCTAAATGCAAAAGGAAAAAGCGACACATGTAAAACT